>BLSH010215039.1:404068-414764 GCA_018402905.1 Glandirana rugosa | reverse complement strand
TCCCGATTGACGTCATGGTGTCGCTGCGGCCCTCCAAGGCCATAAGGTCGATCAAAGTATCTACTTTTGATCATCTTTGTTCATCTATGGGAGCAGCCAGTCGCACCATCCGATCCTCTCCGGACGAACCAGTGGAAAACAGTTAGCCAGAGAAACACTGGTGGGGGGGGGGGGGGCAGGAGAAAGCCAGCCGCTGGCTGCAAAAAAAGATACCGGGGTTATATCTTTAGCCATAATGCCAGTAGACCACTTGCAAACCACTTGCAAACCCCAACATATATATGCATATTGTGGTCGGCATGTGGTTAAAGCATATCTGAATTCATAGGCAGAAATGTAACATATTATATCTTACCAGTCCTTAGATATGGTGACTACGTTAGTTTACTTTTTGAAGCTTTTCCCCTATTTGCCTGGTAGTCCTATTAATAACATGTTACTTGTTACTTGTACCTGGGTGTATACGCTTACTTCTTCACTGTATCTATAGGGGGAGCAATGGCTGCCACCCAGGCTGGACTTTAAACTTGTTTGCTTTTGCTAATTTCCATTACATGTGGGATGGAGAGATTAGTAGTTCATCTCACAGGAAGTGCATTTCTAGCAAGACCAACAGGTATTTTCAGTACTTGCTGAAATGTTACTGTACTAAAAAATTTAAATGAAAGCAGCTACCGCATCTAAGGACTGGTAAGCTGCGATATATTCATTGTTTGTTCTATGGTTTTGTTATTTTTTAATGATGACTGGTACATGTATACTGTATGTTATGCAAAACGTCAGTAAAATTAACATGAAAGCTCCTTAGTATGAAATCTATCAAAAGATCAAAATCTATCACAAGATCAAGATCAAAATCCTGATATTGCTGTCTCGCCACCATCTCACCATCTTTTTAAGCATTTCAGAAAAGTGTTAAAGCAGTAAATATGTAAAATATTACCTAGAAAAGGAGTAGTAAGTAACTGGAGCCTTAGGCTGGCCATTGATGGTTTTTTTTCAATCGGGCAGAGGAGCCAGAGAAGAACAGCTTCCCCTGTCCACACAAGTGAGGTGGATGAAGAATTTCTCCCCACTGTGCCATTGTATTTTGATAGCGGGGACTCCTCCGCTGTCAGAATATTGGCTGCAGCTGGCTGACAAAATTTTTCCAACAGCCCCATTCTACTTCCGTTCAATGGGAATGACCATAGACAGATCGAAATTCAGCCATTCCCTGCTGAACTGGCTAAATTTTGATCCATCAATGGATAGCTTAATCTTTTTCTTTAATCCTTAGTTATAAAGTAAAGTGAAAATAATTCAATGTTAGCATGAGATCAGCATTAACTAGTTTCTTTGTGTAGATCAGTGATTCTTAGGCTGAATTCACACCTGTCCGGCGCGAATTCCAGCTCCGTTGTCTGTGAGAAGGAGAGAAGCCTCTCCGTTCTCACATCGCATCAGCTGATCGGGAGGGGTGCAGTGAGGAGTGGGAAAGATCCCTGTTCAATGCGGAACACATTTGCGAATTAGATGCGTTCCCATTGAACATAATGACCCTGGAAATCGCACCACACTGCACAGAAAACGCACACGTTCTCTGTGCAATGCAGACTGCGAATGCACCGCACATATGTGAACCAGACACATTGAAAACAACATGTTTTCAAGTGTCCTGCGAATTGGATGCAGTGTAAGTAGCTTTCAATTCGCATAGATGTGAACCCAGCCTCAAACTGTTATGGGAAGTTTCTGATTGTGACTCTAAAAATAAAAGATAATTCTGCAATTGCAGGAACAGATTCACAGGATGCAATCACTGTGTTTAAGATGTCCGTTTCAACATTGTGAACAAGATGGAGTCTCTTGTGCTTAAATGAACAATACAGTGAAAGTCCATGTCATTTCCCTCCTTCTGTTTATTTGACACCATTCTTCTCCACATCACATTAAGCCGATTGCTGGTAGCTCCTGCTACATTGGCGCAGCGAGACGGCATCCTGTTCAGCTCTCTCCTAGTTTTCTCAGAATGATAGGCTCATCAGGGCTGGTGGACCATTTGTTGGTATAGTGGGTAGTCACACAGAGGCATAGCCTGATGAGGAAGTAAATAACAAGTATGAGTAACAGGTACATCACAACGTAAGCGCCTAATTTCTGTAACCATGTTGCTATGCCATATAAAAAATCACCAAAACCTCCTAATCCCTTAAAGAGGTTCCATCCATCTTTAGCAATATCTCTTATTCTGTAGTATTCTTATCTTAACAAGATGCTCTTTAATAATATCCTCATTATCAGAAATGTATATACAACAGTCAGTGCGGATAACCTAACACATCCCACCTTGGGCTGCAGTGAAATCATTTAACGTTAATCTGTGCTCTAATACTACTTTTTTAAGCTGAGCCATTTCTTCACTTAATAAACCTATATCAGAGGTAGTAAGATTAATAATCTCATCTACAATTCTAGTGTAATTATTTATTCTTTTCATTGCTTTAATTCCCCATCCTGTCCTGGAAGGGAACCATGACCATGCCATGTCACCTTCAGTGAACACTAAAGGGTATTCTGGACTTTGACCGGGTCACACTGTGTCTTTGCAAACTGCCAAAGCAGGTAATAACTTCCCAATATAACATGTACCTGTAGCATTAGTAGAAAGCCAGGCATAAGCTTTATCTTCACATATAAAATATAACCCTATACGTATGGATGATATACCTGCTCCTAAAACACTAGATGGAATCTCAGGTAACTGATATTTCCATAAAAAACAGGTATGTGCGCTCAACCTATTATCAGCCCAGTCCATATATCTGTTCCATTAAATGCAAGGCAGTCTATAGAGTTAAAGTCCCAGGGAAATGGAAATGACAGTCCCTACCACTTCACTAAGTCTCTGAGGGGGTGGTAGTGCATGGGATAATCCAGGACAAGGCAGCCAATCCTGAGAAGCTGATCTCTATGCTGATTATGCTGCTACACTGAGTGAGTGTTTTTATTCCATTTGTTAATAAATTACTTGTAATACTGCACTTAGAGGCGCCTCCTTTGTTTTTCTCTTAACTGATATTTCCACATATTGGGAACTGTGAGCAATTTGTACTATAAAGGGTGAGATTTGCACATACAACTTGTTGGACCAACTTCTCTGTACACACGGTACAACAGTCGCACGACCGCTTGTTGTACAACCAAGTTTTCAAGTCTGCTCATCCAACTTCTGTTGTACGACCATTGGCTGTTGTAATCGCACGTACTAACGGTTGGATGGTCGTACAACAAGCTGTTGTACGACCGTTTTCATACGACCGTCGCACTGTGTGTACGGGGCTTAACTATATTATAATAATAGAGACCGTTCCATTCCAACTATTAGTAGTTGTAATTCTTCGATTTGTGTCTTCGTGGTTTTGTGAGTTTGGATTTTCAGCATTGATTGAAATCAAATCGAAAAAGAGAGAGAGACTTCTTAAAATCGATGATGAAATGCGCGCTTGTTTGTCGGCTTTGGAGCCTCGCTACAATCTGATTTGCTCTCGAAAGCAGGCACATCCTTCACATTAAATTTAAATGTAAAAATAAAAAAGTTCTTCACCACAAAAATTGTTAAATCTTTTCAGGTGTGCCGTGAAAATTGTTAGATCTTTTTGGTGCGCCGCAAGACAAAAAAGTTTGAGAAACACTGGTGTAGATTAACCACTTCCCGCCGAAGGACATCCATGGATGTCCTGGAGTTTGAGTGGTGATATCTGAAGGATGCCTGCAGCTTAGAGGCACCATTCAGATATTATTTTTTCCGTTTGGCGATTCCCTGCACCATAGGAATGATCATAGCGGCAGTTCAGCCGCTTGATCGTTCTTACAGGCAGGGGAAGGGGACATTCACCCCCTCCAGTTCTTCTCCCAGGTTGCCCATACGATCAGCGACCCGGAGAAGGAATCCGTCGCCGCCGGAAGTTGATAAGAGAGCTGGTCACCAGTCATCTCTATGATCCTCGGAGGCTCGGGCACGGCGTTATGAAGTCACGTCCGGGCCGGCTTTAGTAAACAAAGCCATGGACACGGCTGGAAAGGCTGGGATCATTTTTTTCTTATCTCGGTCTTTCCAGTCTAGAGGAGAGATGTGGGGTCTTATTGACCCCACATCTCTACATAAAGAGTACCTGTCACGCACCATTCCCATTACAAGGGATGTTTACATTCCTTGTAATAGGAATAAAAGTGATCACATTTTTTTTAAAGAGACAGTGTAAAAATAAAAAAATAAATAAAGGTAAAATAAACAATAAAAAAAAAAAATGTAAAGCGACCCTGTCCCCGCATGCTCGTCCACAGAAGCAAGCGCATACGTAAGTCGCGCCCACATATACAAACGATGTTCAAAGCACACATGTGAGGTATCGCCATGTGTGTTAGAGCAAGAGCAACAATTTTAGTGCAAGACCTCCTCTGTAATTCTAAACATGTAACCTGCAAAAAAATTTAAAGCGTCGCCTATGGAGATTTTTAAGTACCGAAGTTTGCCACCATTCCACGTGTGTTCGCAATTTTAAAGCGTGACATATTAGGTATCTATTTACTTGGCGTAACATCATCCTTTATAATATGCAAACAAATTGGGCTAACTTTACTGTTTTATTTTTTTTTAATTCATCAAACTGTTTTTTTTCCAAAAAAAAATATGCGTATGAAAAATTCCTGCGCAAATTCCGTGTGACATAAAAAGTTTCAACGATCACCAATTTATTCCCTAGAGTCTCTGCTAAAATATATATATAATGTTTGGGGGTTCTGAGTAATTTTCTAGCAAAAAAATGATGATTTTTACATGTAGGAGAGGAGTGCCAGAAATGGCCCGGATGGGAAGTGGTTAAACTTGCACCCAGTTGGTGGTGTCAAAAAAAACCCCCAAAAACAATGGAAATACAGATCAGACCCAGTTTTTACATTTATGTCAAATATAGTGGTATGCATAATGAAGAAAATCAGCCTTAAAAGGGTCCTAATCAGAATAGGGGTTGATCTACTAAAACTGGAGAGTGCAAAGTCTGGTGCAGCTGTGCATGGTAGCCAATCAGCTTCTAACTTCAGCTAAAGTTTGCTAAAGTTGCTTGTTAACACTTACCGATATTAGAATTCAGAAGGGATTTACAAAGCCCCTAACAATCATTGAGCACTCATCAGTTTCAGTCCAATAGCACTAAATGTAGCTAATAATGAGAGTGCTGAGTTTAGCTTTAAATAAAGCTTTAGTTAACTTCAACAAAATGTTAGCAGCTCACAGCTTTCCAAAAGTCTGCTTAACCGATTGCCGACCGTATAACTTGCATATACGGTGGCAAGGCGGCTCTCCTGTGCCGTGATCTGGCACTCCCAGGTAGGGGGCGCACGTGCACATGCCACCAGCGGCCTGGCTCTGCTGTGATTATGCACAGCAGATGCTGACCAGCACCCTCCGATCATCGGGAAGACATCCGGCCTATGTAAACATGGCAGAGCTCTGTCCAGTCAGTGGGAAAGTAATGGATTTCCTTTCCCTGCGAAGCAGGGAATAAAATCCATTACTTACTTTAGTAAAAGCACCTCACATAATAAACCAAAACACTGGCTAGGTACGCATTTAACCCTTTAATCACCCTAGATGTTTAACCCCTTCCTAGCCAGTGTCATTAGTACAGTAACAGTGCATATTTTTAGCACCGATCATTCTAGTAGTGTCACTGGTTCCCAAAAAGTGTTAGTTAGTGTCTGATTGACTACCGCAATATCGCAGTCCAGCTATAAGTTGCTGATCGTTTCCATTACTAGTAAATAAATGAATATATTCAAATTCCAGCATATATCCCATAGTTTGTAGACACTATAACTTTTGCGTAAACCAATCAATATACGCTAATTGGAATTTTCTTTTACTACAAATAAGTAGCAGAATACATATTGGCCTAAATTTATGAAAACATTTGATTTTTTTCTTTTTTTTATTGGATATATTTTATAGCAGAAAAAAAATACAGAGGTGATCAAATACCACCAAAAGAAAGCTCTAATTGTGGGAAAAAAGGACATAAATTGTATTTGTGCACAACACAGCATAACCGCACAATTGTCAGTTAAATTAACGCAGTGCCATATCGCAAAAATGGACTGGACATGAAAGGGGGGGGGGGTACATTTTTTGGAGGTCAAGTGGTTAAAGCTTGTTTTAAAGTGATATTAAACCCAAAACCAAAAATGTAAGATATTGCAGTTGACCAATCATTAGATATGGTGGCTGCAGTTGGTTTTTGTTTTTTTCCCCTATGTTTTCGCCCAGTGATCTGGCCTGTAACACACATCCTGTATTAGAGTACCCCCACTCTAGGGGGCACAGTAGACAGCAGCATTGTCAGTGTGGGGGGAAGAAAGTGTTGGATGTATTAGCAGATTTAGACACTAACAAATTGAAGCCAAACTCCAGCTACTACATTATAATCAGTTACAGCAAACTGTTTTTTTTTTTTGTTTTTTTTTTAGGGGAATAAAGGTTTTACATTAATAAATAAAAGCTGATCATTGTAAGCACCCCTATCAGTGGTAAATGGTTTGTCTCATCCCTGTGACTGATACATCTGCAGTAAAGCCTGTTCTTTTAAAAAAACAACGGACTTACTGGCTAGATCACCAGATGTAAATATTAGAGGGAAAGCCTAAAAAGGAAAACAAATGCAACCATCACATCTATGCATTGGTAAGCTGCAATATAATAAATGTTTGCTTTTGGGCTTTCTACCGCTTTAAAGAATATGTCAACCCAACACTTCATATTCCTGATATGTGCCTATTGTTCCATGTACTTTTGGGAAAAGATATCCTATTATGATTGTATTGCTTCCATTGAGTGAAATACCTGGCATCCCTGCCAGTTACCCTGCTTTTCTGTTACAAGCTGACCACACTAGGTATGAAAGAACAGTGTGGTCAGTTTTCTGGCTGTGCTGAGAACTCAGCTTGCTCTCCTCCAATAATCAGACATGTGCTGGCAACCCCCCAGACACACACACAGCCATTCACTGGTAAGACTAGTGCGCTGCAAGATCCTTAAGCAGCTGAGAATAGAGGGTATGAGATCACTTTTAATAAAAGGGGGAAAATATATATTTATAATGTCTTGTATGTATGCACACATGTTTTGCCTTTCATTTATTTTTTAAACTGAATGTGTTGTTTTACAAGGTGAGGGTTTACATATACTTTAGGATCTGTATTCAGCACTACCTGTCAAGAGCTGAAGAGTTAAAGCGGAGTTCCACCCTACTTTAGAACTTGGTCTCTAAGGAATGACCACCCCTTGTTTTTGGATATACATTTTTTTTTTACTTACCTTAGTAGTAAACAGGCGAACTTCCTTTCCAGCCATTTCATTTCCTCTTCTGGCTCCGCCCCTCCACCCACCCGCTGCCTTCTGGGACCTCTGTGTGTCCGAGAAGACGACGGGGCCATTCAGAAAGCACCGCACGCCTCGCGCATGCGCAATAGTTACAATGTTGGCTTCTGCACCCGATCCAATGGACGGATCGGCCTCGGGGGGCCAACAAGGCAGGCACCCTTGACAAGTAAGTGTCTTTATTAAAAGTCAGCAGCTACACTTGTGCGAGTTGTCCTGTGACTTGGGACTGCAAAGTCACATGACAAGCCGTTCCCCATTATTTCCAATGAGTACCGTTCATATCTGTACGACTTCAAGTCATTCCGACTTCAAAGTAGTCCCTGCATTATTTTGGTCCAACTTTGATGCAACTTGAGGTCCATAGACTTCAATGTTAAACCCTCAAAGTCTCATGCAAATCGCACCTAAATAATATAGATGCGATTTCTGTAGTATTTCTGTAGACTTTGTAATGTTTCCATTGTGCCAAAGTTGCAACAAAGTTGGACCAAAGTCATACTGATCCCAAATCATGTTGAAATCACAGTAAAATCGCTGCAAAAAATTGCAGCAAAATCGAGGTAAAATCGCATCGCTCAAGTGTGAAAGGGGCCTAACTGTGCAAGATGGTTTATTTTCTTTCTTATATGATGCAATTGTGATTTTTTTTCCAAACATTTTTTGTTTATCAAGATTTTTATTTTTTTTTGTAACTCTCTCTAGTCTTCCAATGCAGCTCATCTGGATCATAAGTGTGCTGCCCTATCTGGTTCAATGAACTTGAGTATGAGATAGAGGGAGTACAGGCAGAACTTGGATGGCCTGTAAGGTGGGGTGTAAACACTCATCTACGGAAACCTTTATATAGAGGTATAAACATAAAGCTGTGCTATAAAGTTACATCATTTGAGCATGCCGGTAAAACCACCCTTGTCTTTAATATACAACCCTTAGTTTTCAAATAACATGGCTAAGCAATAAACTGGTAACTTTGACCATGGTGGGACCCAACCACGACACTACCTGCCCGGAGTTTGCATGTTCTCCCTGTGCTTGCGTGGGTTTCCTCTGGGTACTCCGGTTTCCTCCCACACTCCAAAGACATGCTGGTAGGTAGATTAGATGCTGTCTAAATTGGCCCTAGTATATGTATGAATGTGAGTTAGTGACCTTAGATTGTAAGCTCCTTGAGGGTAGGGACTGATGTGAATGTGCAATGTATATGTAAAGCGCTGCTATATAAGTACCTGAAATAAATAAATAACATTCTGATAAAATATAAAGATTTACTATATTAAATAGCCATTCTTTTTGCTTGTCCAAGACACATGATTTCTAAATGAGCAGTTCATTTATTTGGTGGAAAGATCTTTTTTTTTTTTTGTAAATTCTTTTTATTATCTTTTTGTAAAGCAAAAACAAAAGACAATATACAATATAGAGCCTCTGGGCATAGCCCGGCTTGGTGGAAAAATCTTTTAACAGCATTTTAAATTGTGCTAAATATTTTTGTTTTGTATTTTAAATTACAAATTAAATTACAATTTTGTCATTTAAATTACAATTAAAATTACAAAAAGTAGTATGGATACAGAAGAGTACACAGTCAAAAAAATATATGAGTAAGGGCCCTTTCACACGGACATTCCGTTCAGGTCCATCTGTCAGTTTTTTTAGGGTGGACCTCCATGCAGCCCTATGGATTGATGGATGTCAGCGGAGATATGTCCGCTGACACCCGTCGCTCTCCAATCCGCTCCGCTTCCGTAAAGTGTGACAGAGGAAAACCCTATTTTCCATCGGTCCGCGGATCAGATGACAACGGACAGACGGATCCGTTGTCATCTGATTTCCCATAGGGGAGAGTGGGGTACAGAGAGCAGCACAGTGAGTGGGGACGGATCCTTCATCCGTCAGCTCAGCGGCAATCAGTGGAGCAATCCCCGCTGAGCAAAACGGAGCCTGCACACGGACACGTCCGTGTGAAAGGGCCCTTATTAGCAAAAAAAAAGATATTGACACATTTTAGATATATAATATCACTAAGACATCACCCTACCGACAAAGTGCCGTATAGTCAAAACTATGGTGTTCCCAGTAGTAACCTATGGCTGTGAAAGTTGGACCATAAGGAAGGCTGAACGCCGAAGAATTGATGCTTTTGAACTTTGGTGTTGGAGAAGACTCTTGAAATTCCCTTGGGCAGCAAGAGGATAAAGCCAGTCAATCTTGAAAGAAATCAACCCTGAATATTCACTGAAGGCCAGATCCTGAAGCTGAAACTCAAATACTTTGGCCACCTAATGCGAAGAGAGGACTCATTGGAAAAGACCCTGATGCTGGGAAACATGGAAGGAAAAAGAAGAGGAGGACGACAGAAAACAAGATGTATGGATAGCATCATCAAAACAATGAACATGAAGTTAAGCAAGCTCCTGGAGAAAGTGGAGGACAGAAAAGCCTGGTGTGCTATGGTCCATGAGGTCATGAGGTCACAAAGAGTCGGACACAACTAAATGACTGAACAACAACAACATCGAACTGTATAGGCAAGAGTTTAATACTATCTTACCAACAAGCAGTTAAATGCTTGCATGGCTTTTATTTATATTTGCTATTATTCAATGTTATGGTCCATTTGCTCCTGGAAATAATCCAATCATTCTGAAAGAGGGACGGGAGGTAATTAAATAATATATTAATGCAGGGATACAGAGGACAATAAAAGGCAGAAAAGGAAAGACAAATATGGTGGACATTATATGAAAAGAACCAATAGACTGAAATAGGTGAAATAGATAAATAGGAACACAGATTATGTAAACATACAGATTAATGTACATGATTTAGGAATAGAGTTGAGCGAACACCTGGAAGTTCGGGTTCTGCTGGTCCGTCCGAACTTCGGGACAAAGTCCGGGTCCGGGTCCGGACGGAACCCGAACGATCGCACGGACAACGAACCCCATTGAAATCAATGGGGACCCGAACTTTTAGGCACAAAAATGGCTGTAGCAAAGTCCTGGAAAGCCCCAGAGGGCTGCAAAAGGAAGTAAAATGGGGGTAAGGGTAGGGCAAGCGCCCTACAAAAAAATGGGGACAGGGAAATAACTTTAAATATTTTTAAAAAAATAAAAACATAAAAAATGCAAAAATGGAGATGAATGTGGTTCATCTTCAAACTGTGTCTGAAAAGTATTAATTAACGGTAGAAGCCATATAACTGTTCTAAAATCATCTTCAAACTAGGGCAAGTGCCCTACAAATAAATGGGGATAGGGAAAATAAATTAAAATCAAG
>BLSH010215039.1:368861-391713 GCA_018402905.1 Glandirana rugosa | reverse complement strand
AGTCGATACATATTTGGTCACGTACGAGAGTTCTATATTCTGTCAACACCGAACACTTGATTTCCAGTTGTTTATATAACGTTACTCGTCGACTAATAGGACTCGTCCATGTTAAAATACCCTATTTCTAAGGGTGTTTGTGAAAATTTCTCGTTCTGTTGGCACATATCTCGTCATTTATGCGATCGTCCCCATAACTTAATTTTAAGTACCTCCTGGCCAGTCATTTTAACAGAAGGTCGTCTTCAGGTTTAGAGTACGAATATGGTATTGAGTCTAGGGAGTGTAGTGTTAGGGAGGAAGGAAATGTTGTGTCGGGGGGGGGGGGGGTAATGTTGTGTCAAGGGGGAAATGTAGTCACAGGAGTCAAAGGGGAAGTGTAGTGTCAAGGAGGGGCTGTGTTGTAAAGGAAGGAGGGATTGTGATGTGAGGGATCTGAGTTATGGTATAAGCATGAGATTTGGACTTCTGCTGGAAGACAATTTTACTGACCGGTCCTCCATGAATTTTAATTCAATACCCCTGCTAGCGTATTTACTGCTCTATACACGGTTGTCTTGCTCTTTAAAAGTGTTTGTGGGAATCTTTATCCCATAAAATTGTACCTGCTCAGGATAATCAGCTGCTCATTGCAATATATTTGTTGACCTTTAGTTCACAAGCCACAACTGTCTTATATCTTGAGAGCATGCACTGGTTTATACATAGCTGAACCAAGATCCAAAGAAGCTAAGTATATACCTACTCAATTTGTAAATGTCAGTGACATTGTTAACTTCTTTGGAAAAACATAGTTAAAATAAGCAGCTTATATTTATTTACAATGATATAGTTTTAAATAAACCACAAATACCCTAAGCAAATATACTGTATGTTGGATAATATACATTTCTATTGAAGGAATCCAATATTGAAGCTAAATGCAATTGCTATACCCTTTTGAAAATGCTAGTTGCTTGTATCACATAGTGATTCAAAGTTTTTTTCTCAGTAACTGACCCAATAAAATTGGTGCAGTATTGAAGTTCTACTTTTCTCTGCATGCTGCAGGCTTGTTCTGAGGCTGTTGCTTAGAACGTACTGACCAGAGATAACCAGGCAACAGAAGGAGGTCAGCAACGACAGCCTACGTATTTCTCTCAGTACAGTTCCTTTAACCTCCTCACCATTTTCCTACAGACAGGAATGACATGTTTACATTAAGCTTCTATAGCCTCAACTGAATCTAAAGGCTGGGCAAAAATAGTTGCTATTTGCATTAGATTACATTTCATTAGGAATGTCATTTTCTCACGACCGCAAATATTCATGTTTAACATCTGCTTAAAATGACTAAACACAGTAGGTGGATTTTCCTAGCATTTGCTATGACAAGCACTTGATCTAAAGATAAGGGTATAAGACTTTGCTCATGCATGTTGACGTTGAACTTTTAATTACTTTTATAATAATATAAGTGTCACTTTAAAGGGCAGATGGTATTTAACTTGTGCTGCCATAATGGCCAACGTGATCCTTTTATAAAACAAAATAATAAAGACAGTCTTAGGCAGGCCATACATGGTTCAAATCTTGGCCGGTTCAGCAGAAAGCGGCCGTGATTCGAACCGTGTATGGGCAGGCCGAATGTACCAAGTTGATTGATCAACTTGGGTACAACCAGCATGCTGGGATTTACCTGCGATTATTGCTAGTGGCTGCTATAGACGCTAGCAATAATCACTGTCTTCTCTCGGCAAGGACGGCTTCCCCCGCTCCCCTGCCGGAAGAAGACAATGGCCTGGAAAGAGGGATTCCTGCATCAACACTGTCTGTGTTAATGGGGGAATTGAGCAAATTTCTTTCCTGCAACCTGTGGAACATAAAAAAAAATAATGTATGGCCAGCCTTAGGGAGGCATCAGTTAGGTGAGGCCAATGCATGACAAAAAGTGGGAGTGCCCCTACAAATGGATTCCAGCCAACACCCTAAAGGCTAGTTTACACTAATGTTGCTCTCTGAAGAGCGATCCGCTCAGTAAGCATATAACAGGCTGTTTGAATGCCACACTAGCAAGTTGCAACTGCCTGCGTTGCACATGATTGTGGGGTGTGCCCCCATTCAGTTTAATGGGCCTCGCTCAATGGGCAGGACTTCCCACTTAACGAGACAGTGGAGATAATTTTTGGTGCAAAGCATTGTGACCGATGCTTACGTACTCCCACCTCCTCTATCTTCGCAGCATAAGGGGGATCAGTTGGGGGGTGGTGAAAACATGCAGCTGAGCCAAACATGAGGACTTGTACTCACCCTTCTTCCCATGTACCTTCTGATAATTGCCCTTTGTGACTGTGGGATCAAAGTTTGGTTCTCTCTTCTTTTTCAGGAAGCTCTGTTTGGACTCTTTGGAGGTAATTGTATTAATCTCAAAGGGTTCTTTCCTAGTAGTCATTGTCTCTGTGAGGTGAGGGTGTGACTTGAGTCTTTTAATGCCTAGAACCACATTTCCTTTTAGGCCTGTAAATTAAATACTGTATATTGAGGCCTAAACTTTTCTTCTGACCTAGGGAAGTTTCTAATCTCTTCAACAAGGCCATTATTCTTCGGACCTTCTGTTTGACTCTAGTTTTCTGCAAAGGGCGTCTCCTTCCTTTGACTAAGGTGAATGCTACATGTCTCATCTTTCATCTACAGACTTTTTGGTCTTCCTGGATGGGCCCTCTATGGTGAGTCAGTTCAATGGGCAGGACTTCCCACTGAATGAGACAGTGGAGATAATTTTTGGTGCAAAGCATTGTGACCGATACTTACGTACTCCAAACTCCTCTGTCTTTGCAGCATAAGGGGGATCGGTTGGGGGGTGGTGAAAACATGCAGCTTAGCCAAACATGAGGACTTATACTCACCCTACCTATGAATGAGCCCTCACTGCGCTGCCTTGCTCCCCCTCATGTCTCTGAAGCTGGCAAAAAACCCTTCCGTTTCGGGTGTAAGGAGCATGGTACCTGCTATATTATACTTGTGCCTGGGTCTAACAGCCAATTGCTATGCCACAGCACTGTGACATGACTGGGGGAGTGGTGATTATCAAGACATCCTGACAACTAGCATTTTCAGCAAAAGTTAACAATGGTAACTTCCCTACTTCTCCCATGATATACTGCCTTTAAAGGGTAAGGAAACTTTCAAAGTTTACCCCCCACAACCACTGCTACACCGAGTTCATCTAACTCACTCTATTTCATGTCAGCTGTAGACTGACCTAGTTCTTACAGGGTCCAGCACCATCCTGCTGCAATATTTATTCCTGCTTGGCTATTTTTTCCCTCTGAACCCCATAGACTTTAATGGGCCCACTGAAACCCATAGATTTCTATGTGGCCATCTCCTAAAGCAGGAGACACTCTAACAGTCGTCTCCAAACTATGGTCCTCCAGTTGTTCACTACAATTCCCATCATGCCTAGTCATCTCTGTGAATGTCAGACTTTTACAATGCCTCATGGGACATGTAGTTCCGTAACAGCTGGAGGGCTGAAGTTTGGAGATCCCTGCTCTAGAGAAATGTCAATAGGAGTCTATGAGGTTTTATTTCACACCCGTGAAAACAAGGCCTGTAGAAAGAAGGTAATCATTACAAACGATTAGGCTGCGTACCTGGTTCTCTTCTCCTTGCCACTGTGACATTATTGCGTTTTCAAATACTCACTCTTTGTATGAGTTTTAAACTTTGATCCACTGTATGTACTGTGACTCACTGTTGCTGTTAAGCTTCGCTTGCCGCTGTACTATTATACTTTTTGCTGTATTGCATATTGTATATGGTGACATATGTTGTTGTACAGTATACTAGGTGTGGACTTTATTGCCTACTTATCTTTATATAGTCAATTTCTGCAGTATATATTTCTGTTTGTTTCAGTGATGTATCCTTCATGCGTGCAGTGTCTGTGCAGGGCACATGGGCTCCATGGGGGATGGAACCCACTGTGCTCTCACACACTGCACAGATTAGGATTCCTGTCAATTTGCTTCTCCCCTCTGCAGTTTCCAGCACAGCTTCCCCCAATGCTTCTTTGCTGTCATTGGTTGCTAGGACTGCCAGCTTCCTAGTAAAAAATATTGCACTACTCCAGCATGCAGGATGAGAGTTCCTCTGTGCAGAGTTACTCTGCCTCCCAGCTATGTCCCCTGACCCCTGGCTCCTTCCCTGCTATTGTACTGTAAGGTAAGGGGGGGGGTCTGTGATCTAAGGAAGGAATTGTAATCTAAGGGATTCGATCCACCTATGGGCAGGCTTATTGTACCTAAGTCAACTAACTTGGGTACAACCAGCATGTTGAATCTTTAGCATGTGATTACTGCCAGCAGCTATAACCACTAGCATAATCACTGTGTTCTCCTGGCAGGGACTGCTCCCTGTCCCCCACCACCAGGAGAACACAATGGGTCAGCGGGAGCGATTCCCCCTTCAACACTGACTGTGTTGATGGGTGAATCAAGCAATTTTCTTTCCTGCAACTACAGGAAAATTACATAACCTATGTCTGGCTTAAAGGGGACTTATGATCTAAGGGGGGCTCTGATCTTAAGGGGAACTCCCTTGTAAGAGGAGACTGATATAAGGGAGGACTCTGATATTAGGAGTGGCTAACTGTAAGTGCCCATTCACATAGGGGCGACTTGCGATCCGACTTGAGTTGCCTCAAGTCGCCCCAAGTCGCTTGACATCTGAAATCCCATTGAAATGAATGGGAGCCGTCTTAATATACGCGACTGAAGTCGCTCCGACTTCAAGGCGACTTCTGAAAAGGTTCCTGTACTACTTCTAGGCGACTTCTATCCGACTTGTGCCCATAGGATTCAATAGAAGTCGCCTCCAAGTCGGATCCCCCATCTACATGGAAGCGACTAAAAGAAAAGAATTTATCCAGGGCAACCACCTCCCTCCCCGCTCTGATTGGCCACAGGCAAAGTCGCCTGGCATAGTCAAGCTTGAAGTTGCCTCCAAGTAGCCTGCAAGTAGCCTGCAAGTAGCCTGCAAGTTGCCTAGCAAAGTCGTGCCTGAAGTCGGATCGCCCCTGTGTGAATGCAGCCTAAGAGGGGGCTCAATGTCCCCTTGTAATGGTGTAGGGGGGGTCTATAATCAAAGGGGGGACTCCTGTTCTAAAAGGATACTCTTATGTAAGAGGGGACTGATCTAAAGGGGGACTCCAATGCAAGAGGCTTTGATCTAAGGAAGAACTCTGACATAAGGGTGCACTCTGATGTTAAAGGGTACTCAGATGTAAGGGGGACTCTGATGTAACAGGGGACTCCAATGTAAGGGGGAACTTGGGTATAAGTGGAGTTCTGATGTAAAAGAAAGCTCTGATGTAAGAGGGGACTCCTAAATTGTCACTGCCTTGCTGTCTAATTGCTAAGTAGTCACCGACTATTTTATGAAGTTGTTCTGCAATGTAAGCTGAAAAGAATGTTTAATGGAAAAAATTGAATTTTTTAAAGGCTATATTCACACTGCTCCATTGCAAAAACGTCCATTTCTGGTGCGTTTTGTAATGGTGCAAAAAGGACATGTTACTCAAAAACCACACCAAAGACACAATCGCGGGTGCGTTTTTGATGCGTTTTTGATTCGGTTTCCATTTATTTCAATGGGGAGGTGTGTTTTCAGTGCATTTTTTTTTTATTTTACCACACCAAGCATGCACCAAAAATGCAGCAAGCAGTACTTTGAACAACGCAATGGACCCGCAACTGTTTAGTGTGAAGAGTGCCATAGTATTTATAAGTCATGCATTTTTCTTCTGCTTTTATGAATGCAAAAATGGAAGGTCAGTGTGAAAGCAGCCTAAAGGATTGGGCTGAGTATTGTATGTGTCTGCTAGACTCAGGTTTTATCAGTGGCGGCCACTCCATACGGGGTGCTGCCCCCCTTATCCAAACGCCTAGCTACATATGGGGCACCGGAGGCATGGGTTCCAATAGCGTTTTTTTCTTTTTTGAAACACACGATTAGAGCCGTGAGGCTCTAATTGGCTTCCAAAAAGGGTGGGCTGGGGGCGCAGAGCACTGTCTTTGTTGAGCATGCGTTGGAAGGCTTTTCACTGGAAAACAGCATAGGGAGATTGGGTTGAAGGCATACTATCCTCACTGCAAAGATGGCAGCTTAAAAACAAAAAGTATTCTTATGGTTTTCCCTTTAACTGAAAGTCTTCTTATGCACATAAAATTAGCTGCCTTTTCACTTTAATCTAATGTACAATTGCTACAGTGGTGTCCTTTTTTAGTAGAAGGCACCTGGATGTCAGAATTAAATCGAAAAAGCATGCTTGTGGAAATGTCATAGAGACTGGGTAGCCTGAGGCATCTAAAGAATGTTAATGGTATGCTTGAGTGGAGAACTTCAGAGCCAAGCACGAGCAGCAGGCCTTGCTGACATCTCTTGTGAAGTATACAATCTCATGGCAACAGCCTCCCAAGACACATTTTTTATTAATTAAAAAAAATCTTGATGAATAAACCAGTTTGTCACTTTGTTGACCATCAAGTGTTAATTTATCTGCATTACTTTTTACTGTAACTATAAAGTTGGGAATATGTCTGCTCATATACTAATACGAATTTAGTATTAGGCCTATATTTATTTATTACATGTATTTATATAGCAACATCAATTTTTACCGCGCTTTACACATGCTGTATATTGTACATTCACATCAGTCCCTACCCTCAAGGAGCTTACAATTTAAGGTCCCTGACTCACATTCATACATACTAGGGCCAATTTAGATAGGATCTAATTTACCTACCAGCATGTCTTTGGAGTGTGGGAGGAAACCGGAGTACCTCGAGGAAACACACACAGGCAAAGGGAGAACATGCAAACTCCAGGCAGGTGATATATATATATATATATATGTATACTGTATATATATACATAAAATGAAAAAAAAAAGTTCATTTGTAAAGCAATTAACCACTTCCCGACCGCCGTATGCAAAATGACGGCCGGGAAGTGGCTCAGTTATCCTGACTGGACTTCATATGACGTCCTCAGGATAACAAGCCGCCCGGGGGGGCGCACATCGCGGCGATCGGTGGTGTGGGAAGTCAGTCTGACCCCCCGCAATACCGATCTCGGTAAAGCGCTTCGATCCGAAGCACTTTACCATGTGACCAGCCGTGACCAATCATGGCTGGTCACAGTGTAATACAGGAAAGCCGTTTATCGGCTTTCCTGTACTCAGGTCTGCAGACCTGAGGAGGGGAGAGCCGATCGGCTGCTCTCCTGACAGGGAGGGCTTGTGCTGATGATTTATCAGCACAGCCCTCCCTCGGATCACCACCCTAGACCACCAGGGAGCCTGCCCAGGGACCACCAGGGATGTGCCCACCCAGGACCACCAGGTAGCCGACCAGGGAGCCAATCTAGACCACCAGGGAGACCCCCCTAGACCACCAGGTAAGTGACATACTGCCCAATGTGGATGGCACTCAGTGCCACCTTCAGATGCCACCCTAGACCACCAGGGAATGAGCCCCTATCAATGTATATGCCCACCAGTGCCCCTATCAGTGCCCACCAGTGCCCCTATCAATGCATACCAGTGCCACATATCAGTGCCTACCATTGCCACCTACCAGTGCCCACCTATCAGTGCCCAGTGCCGCCTATGAGTGCCAATCAGTGCTGTCTATTAGTGCCCATCAGTGCCGCTTAGCAGTGTCTGTCAGTGCTGCATATCAGTGCCCATCAGTGCTGTATATTAGTGCCACCTCTCAGTACCCGTCAGTGCTGCTTATCAGTGCCGCCTAACAGTGCTCATCATCGCTGCATATAAGTGCCTCATCATCAGTGCCACCTCATCAGTGCCGCCTCATCAGTGCCAATCAGCACTGCCACATCAGTGCCTGTCAGTTTAGCCTCATCAGTGCCCACCAGTGATGGAGAAAATTTACTTATTTACAAAGTTTTGTGACAAAAATAGAGAATTTTTTATTTTTTTTTTCGGTCTTTTTTTATTTGTAGAGCAAAAAATAAAAACCGCAGGGGTGATCAAATACCACCAAAAGAAAGCTCTATTTGTGGGAACAAAATTATAAAAATCCTGTTTGGGTGCAGCGTCGCACGACCGCGTCATTCAAAGCGCAACAGCACTGAAAACTGAAAATTGGTCTGGTAGTAAAGTGTTCGAAGTGCATAGTATTGAAGTGGTTAAAGTGATTGTAAAGTCAAATAAAAAAACAAAATATACTTACCTGCTCTGTTAAATGGAATTGCACAGAACGGCCCCTATCCTCCTCTTCTGGGGTCCCCTGCTGGTGCTTCTGGCTCCTTCTCTTCTCGGTGTGCCACTTCCTATTGTGGCACACCTGCAGGCTCGATCCTGAGCCGTGCTGCCTGCATCCATAGACACAAACAGGATGGCTTGGCCCTGACCCTACTCCCTTGTTACAGGATCTGACTGACAGCAGTGGGAGCCGCTACAGACAGACACAGCAGTGAATCGAGTGAGGGCTAAGGTACCAATCTCCTTCTGAATATGCTAGCTGCTTGACTGTCTCTGACATAAGTATTTTGTGAGTCAACGACTCACAAAGTCACAAAATACTTTAATTATAACTAAAGAAAAAAGTGGAGGTTTATTAGACCCCCTGTCAGGTTTTATTGCTGTCTGTGCCCCTGTTAGGGAAATTCACCCTCTCTATTTGTCCTGTTTGCCATTATCATTGAAAGTGAAAGTAAAAGCAAATCCCACATGTTGGGTTGTCCCCAGAAAAGTAATGGAGGGAAAATCTTCCAATGGGGACACTAGTTTTGATGACCTGAGGGGCCCCAAGAGATTCTCCTAATTTGCCGGGATTTCCTCTCACTTTCTATTTTGGCTATGGGACAGGACATGAGGGAAGGTCTCCCCAATGGGACACAGATGGCAAAGAAACTGACAGGGGTTATAATCCTCCATTACACTATCCAAAATTAAAAAATAAAGTTTTGCCTATAGTTCTACTTTAAACCAGAGAAAGCTAGCCAACTAGCATTTTAGAAAGAAGCAGCCTCCATATTTCTCTAACATTAAATGTTTTTTCAAAAAACTGTATGTTATACTCCTCCATATCTACTACATCAATGTATGAATCCTTTCAGTGCTAAGTTAACATCAGTTATAATAACAAGTATGCCCATTCCTTGCCCATTCCTTGAAGAAGGGAGTGAACACTGAAAAGGAGAGCAGACAGGGAGATGAGTGCATAAATACTGATGGTGTAAAGATGAACGGATGCTTGACAACATAAATTAGGCTAGGTTTAAACTTGTGCATCTGATTTTGTTTCCTTTTAATTTTCATTTTTTACACTTTTTTTCATGTGTTCTTTCTGCTTTTTTTTTAAAAAAAACATTTTTTTTCGTGCACTTCATTGAAGTCTGTTGAGCCAAAAATGCATATTGATACACCAATAAATCCCCTGTAGTAGCACTTTTTCTGCATTACCCTCTTTTTCTTGTCCCTACCCATACCCACTCCCATCATCCCTCTAAGCTCAGAACTCTCTTACTTAACCCACTCTTACCCCCCCCCCCGGCCCGCACAATCTGCCCCCTAGCCTGCACAATTAAACATCAAAATGATCCATTTCTAAATAACTAACAATATGACTAACACCCTTCAACACCTCTAAGTTAAAAAATGTTAGTCATACCATCATTCATCCAAAAATCAATTGCTCCATGTGGGTTGCTGTGCACTGTGTGGGGTGCCGAACCAGCAGATCTCTACAAGGTCCTTCACCCCCTCACAAGCATGTGACCAGAACGCTAAGCCCCACTTGGCCTGTTACATGTTGTCCTCAGGACGCAGAGCACTGCGCCTCAAACCCTCCCACCCTGTGATACCAGGGAATCAACACTCGCCATCAGCTTTCGGCTTCCCGCCCCGGCCAATCAAGACAAGAGGCCAAAGACCCAGAACCTGGAAAGAAGACCGAGTCAACACAGAAGCAGCAGCACCAGGGGAGTGTGGACTTGGAGGGGCCCATCCGCGCTCCCCTCAAAATCCTCCAACACCAGCCACCACTGCTCTTACTATTCTCTTCTCATCCGCCTTTGTGTTACACTGACAAGTAAACCAGGCTTGTATAACCCTGTAGTGGGGGTCACCATTTGGAGGTGAGCAGGCAATTCTACTAGAGGTGGTGGTCACTGAAGTCACAGGATATTATGAAAATATTGATTCTATGAACTATCACTTAAAGTTGCACTACGGTGGCATTTTTACAATATTTGGACTTCATTTATAGCTTTTTTCACATAGGTTGCGCTATACCATTTTTGTTGGTTATAAGTATGTAGTATATTTTAACTGACACTTGGAATATCAATAACGACAAAGATTAATCTATAAAACCACTTTCAACCTGGCTATGATCTGCAGGTGCATGCAACAACTTACCTGCCCCTAGATAGGAAGTCAATATTGTAAGAATTACATTTCAGCCTAAGGATATGAATCTCACCCTTTTGTTTGTCTGTGATATATGTTTTCTCCTAAATAATAAGCTATACTACAGACAGTAAAGCACTTTGCAAATGTACCTTTATTGAAACTCTATATGCTGTGTCTTTTACCCGCTTATGTTTATTTTTCTCCTTTTTTTTGTACATCATTTACAAAATGTTAAATGAAGGGCCGGTTCACACAGGGACGACTTGCGCTCCGAGTTGCTTGACATCTCAAATCCCATTGAAGTGAATGGGAGACGTCTTAATGTATGCTACTGAGTCGCTCCGACTTCAAAAAAAGATTCCTGTACTACTTCAAGGCGACTTCTATCCCACTTGTGCCCATAGGATTCAATAGAAGTCACCTCCAAGTCGGATCCCCCATCTTAATGGAAGCGACTTTACAGTGAAAAGAATAGAGTTTATTTGGGGCAGCTCCCTCCCTCCCTTTTCTGAGTCGCCTGGCATAAGTCGTGTTGTAAGTCGCCTGAAGTCGCGCTTCAATTGCGTAGCAAAGTTGCGCCGAAGTCGGATCTCCCCTGTGTGAATGGGCCCGAAGAGTGAAACAACAACAAAATAAATCTTATTTCATGGAGCAGTACATTGTTGAGTCTCTGTCCAGACTTAATGATGCCTGTATCTGCAATTTCGGGTTTACCCAATGTACTAAGCTGTGAATTTGATATAGGTGAATTTTATTTATTCATTCCGAGTACTTACATAGCGCTGTCAGTTTACACAGTGCTTTAAATATATATTGTACATTAATAGAGAAAAAATTGCAAACTCCAGGCAGGTAGCCCCATGATTGGGATTCGAACCGACAACCCTAGTGCTGCTAGGCGGAAGTGCAAGGCATGATGTTTAGACTAAACCAAATAAGAACTGGGGAATTTGATAAAAACAAACAATGTGCAACAATTTAGATGTTTTCATTCTGCTCATGTATGAAAATTTACTTTTATCACCAATAAAGGGATAAATTATCTTGCACCATGTTTTCAGTTTCTTTTTACAAACATATTGCATGCAGTAGTGGGATAGTGCAAGCCAGCAAATATCACAGAGCTTTGTGGAAGAAATGTACTGTATATATATATAGACCAGTCATTTTTAAATCTAGCATCAACAAATACCTTTAGAAGCAATTAAGGAATTAAAAAAAAAAAAACTAAATATGGAAACCTTTAAAAAGAAATATGGACTTGCCTTTTGATATCAAAGGGGAAAATTTGCCCCAAAGAGCTGACAGTTGTCCAGTGTCAACAAAACAAAAACTCTATATTTTCTGTTTATGGTGAGAAAATTCCACAAAGCCTACATTAATGAATCTGAAGAATCTGGCATCACAGGAATGCAAGTTCAGAATAGGAAGTCCATTTGAGCGAGCCTAGTGATCAGTCGCACCACTGTCTAGTTCCCACACAATGATGAAGAAGTCCTTGTTATCCTCACTAGCTATCCATAGCTATCGCATTTACCAAGTAATTTAGACTGCTATCAGCTTCCTGAGAACCTCATGCCTCTGTCAAATTATTTGCCTGAAGCTAGAGAAATAAATTGCCAGAACCTTTAAGCAGCAGACATATCATTTGACGAAGACAAGGAGCTAATGAAAAAAGGAAGGCTTTTATTGTTTGGGGAGGTGGCGCTGAATTGTACAGTCTGCACCTGAGGGCACTGGTCATATTAATGGCTATCCCGTTCGAGTTGAAGAAAGGAAGAATTATACAGAGAAGACAGCGACAAAGGGACATCCATTACGTATTGGAATTGCTTACAAATTTCTTGAACCTAATAGTTATTTTTCACATCTTTTGCCAAATGGTCTATGCCTATTACTGACCTGGATGAAACCCGTTTAAACAACAGATATCTATACTGGCACAAATTCAATTTAATATATCAGTTAGATGGTTAGGGCAAGAGACAATTTTTTATTATAGACTAACCTTAACTTTAGTAGAACATTGGGGATAAAATCACCAGCAAACATACAGTTTATATACAGTATCTCACAAAAGTGAGTACATCCCTCACATTTTTGTAAATATTTTATTATATCTTTTCATGTGACAACACTGAAGAAATGACACTTTGCTACAATGTAAAGTAGTGAGTATACAGCTTGTATAACAGTGCAAATTTGCTGTCCCCTCAAAATAACTCAACACACAGCCATTAATGTCTAAACCGCTGGCATGAAAAGTGAGTACACCCTTAGTGAAAATGTCCAAATTGGGCCCAATTAGCCATTTTATCTCCCCGGTCTCATGTAACTCCTTAGTGTTACAAGGTCTCAGGTATGAATGGGGAGCAGGTGTGTTAAATTTGTTGTTATCACTCTCACTCTCTCATACTGGTTACTGGAAGTTCAACATGGCACCACATGGCAAAGAACTTTCTGAGAATCTCAAAAAAACAATTGTTGCTCTACATAAAGATGGCCTAGGCTATAAGAGGATTGCCAAGACTAATGACTGAGTTGCAGCACGGTGACCAAGACCGTACAGAGGTTTAACAGGACAGGTTCCACTCAGAACAGACCTCGCCATGGTCAACCAAAGAAGTTGACGGCCCGTACTCAGCGTCATATCCAGAGGAAATATATGTATGAGTGCTGCCAGCATTGCTGCAGAGGATGAAGGAGTGGGGGGTCAGCCTGTCAGTGCTCAGACCATACGCCACACACTGCATCAAATTGGTTTGCATGACTGTCATCCCAGAAGGAAGCCTCTTCTAAAGATGATGCACAAGAAAGCCCACAGTTTGCTGAAGATAAGCAGAATAAGGACATGGATTACCGGAACCATGTCCTGTGGTCTGATGAGACCAAGATAAACTTATTTGGCTCAGATGGTGTCAAGCGTGTGTGGCGGCAACCAGGTGAGGAATACAAAAACAAGCGTGTCTTGCCTACAGTCAAGCATGGTGCTGGAAGTGTCAAAGTCTGGGGCTGCATTACTGCTGCCGGCACTGGGGAGCTACAGTTCATTGAGGGAACCACGGATGTCAACATGTACTGTGACATACTGAAGTAGGGCATGATCCCCTACCTTCAGAGACTGGGCCGCAGGGCAGCATTCCAACATGATAACGACCCCAAACACACCTCCAAGACGACTACTGCCTTGCTAAAGAAGCTGAGGGGCAAAGGTGATGGACTGGCCAAGCATGACTCCAGACCTAAACCCTATTGATGCAAAGAAAGAAAAGGGGGTATTGGACAGTATGAGCAATTTCGCATATGCGGACATAAAGAATAATGCTAATAGCAATTAGTTGTAAGACCACCCACCACCGTTGAGTGTCCCTCCCTGTTAAACCAGATTATAGCATATAACAGACACAGATTGTCCCCTCAAAGGTGAGGGGACCAAGCGGTAATTTTAGGGAGGAAAGGGCCGTATAGCAATGCTCATGAAAAAAGTATTTATTCGACTATAGGGTACAATATCAAAAATACAAATGCACCCCGTGTGTGTCTTTCATGTACCAGGCCTGGGCTGTCTGGAGGACATGAGTTACTCCATGACAGCCTATTTTTAATTGTGTTGGTTATCACATGATTCATTTTTGCTGCATTTGTATTTTTGATATTGTACCCTATAGTCGAATAAATACTTTTTTCATGAGCATTGCTATACGGCCCTTTCCTCCCTAAAATTACCGCTTGGTCCCCTCACCTTTGAGGGGACAATCTGTGTCTGTTATATGCTAAACCCTATTAAGCATCTGAGGGGCATTGTCAAATGGAAGGTGGAGGAGCGCAAGGTCTCTAACATCCACCAGCTCCATGATGTCGTCATGGAGGAGTGGAAGAGGACTGCAGTGGCAACCTGTGAAGCTCTGGTGAACTCCATGCCCAAGAGGGTTAAGGCAGTGCTGGAAATAATGGTGCCCACATAACATATTGACACTTTGGACCCAATTTGGACATTTTCACTTAGGGGTGTAGTCACTTTTGTTGCCAGCAGTTTAGACATTAATGACAGTGTGTTGAGTTATTTTGAGGAGACAGCAAATTTACACTGTTATACAAGCTGTACACTCACTACTTTACATTGTAGCAAAGTGTCATTTCTTCAGTGTTGTCACATGAAAAGATAGAATATTTACAAAAATGTGTGGGTGTACTCACTTTTGTGAGATACTGTATATATAAAGAAAAATACATTAAGTTATAGTTAGCACTTGTAAAAATGTATAAATATGTATGTTGTGCTGTGTATTACATACTCTGGACCTCAAAGTGCAGTGTGCTATAATCTTTGTACCCCTATATGCTGTGCTATATGTTACATACCCCAGGCAACTAAATTCTGTACACTGTGTTGTGCAATCATGCCAACAAGAATTTTTATAGGAATTTGAAATTTAAAGCATAACTATTTTTGTTCAATTTTGGAGATTAACCCTCTCTTTTAGTCCTGTTTACCATTATCACTGGAAGTGAAAGAGAAAGAAACATAACAAAACAGGAATAGAGGGGAAATCTTCAAATGGGGACACTAGTTCTGGTGACCCTGGTGAAAACCAGGAATTCCCTCACTTTGGAGGGATTTCCTCTCACTTCCTGTTTTGGTTATGGGACAGGAAGTGAAGGAAAATCTCCCCACTGGGACACAGATGACAAAAATAAAACTGAGAGGGGTTATAACCCTCCTTAACTCTATCCAAAATGAAAAACAAAAGTTTGCCCTTAGTTTTGCTTTAAGCCTACTCACCAAGTAGGCCTTTTTTTTCTAGTATTAATGCATAGGAGGTTTCCCCATTTTTGTGATTTTTGAAATTAGCTTTCAGTATGCCATAATCAGGTTGACTAGACTCACCATAGACTTTCTGTAGGTGTGTCAGGTGCTAGTCACCATTGACTAGGAGTAGTTAGTCTAGCAGAAAGCGATATCAGTAGGTTGGTACAGTACGTATCAGTTTTAACGTAACTACCTCACGTTTTTTAACATACTATTTAAACTACATCAGCTCAGCCTAGAAAACAATGGGGAATAGAACAAGCATTGGCAATTTCTGGTGCCTGCAAGAGTACTATAAGTCCAGATACAAACCTGCCTTTACGCGCACATGAACTTTAATGGTATCCCAGTCTTATTCCAAAGGGTTCAATATTTAGTTGGCCCACCCTTTGCAGCTATAATAGCTTCAACTCTTCTGGGAAGCCTTTCCACAAGGTTTAGGAGTGTGTCTATGGGAATATTTGACCATTCTTCCAGAAGCGCATTTGTGAGGTCAGGCACTGATGTTGGATGAGAAGGCCTGGCTTGCAGTCTCCACTCTAATTCATCCCAAAGGTGTTCTATTGGGATGAGGTCAGGACTCTGTCCGGGCCAGTCAAGTTCCTCCACCCCAAACTCGCTCATCTATGTCTTTACGGACCTTGCTTTGAGCACTGGTCCAAATCATTTGGTGGAGGGGGGATTATTGTGTGGGGTTGCTTTTCAGGGGTTGGGCTTGGCCCCTTAGTTCCAGTGAAGGGAACTCTTAAGTGATCAGAATGCTAAGACATTTTGGATAATTTCATGCTCCCAAATTTGTGGGAACAGTTTGGAGCTGGTCCTTCCTGTTCCAACATAAAGTCATGGATGAGTGAGTTTGGGTTTACAGCTATTTTCCTTTTTTCCTGTGTGCTGTGTGAAGGGGTGTGTCCCTTTCCTCCAATCAGCTCTCAGAGCTCTCCTCACTGAGCTCTGCAGTGTGAAACGTCAGGTCTCTGCCCCCTTTTTTTCTGACAGCTCAGAAAAGCTTTATAAATTCTGCAATTTGAACAAATGTAGAAAGGAGAAGACCGCAGATAAACAGGTACGTAGGAGGGTTTGTTTCATCTCCGTGCCAGTAACCTCGCTGGGTATATGTAGGGTTTTACAACCACTTTAAGGGAGAACGCCAGGAAAAAACACAACAATCAGAAAAAAAAATATTTTGGGGAATCTGTCCTTTATAGGTCTTGGCTACCTTGGAGTTCTGGGCATTTGGTGAAACAGGGCACTTTCAGTAGTAAAATATATGCATATTAAAGTGTATGTATAGCCAAAATGGTTTCTTTTAGGTTTGGATAGAGTTGGGAAGGATTAAAATCCCCAAGGTTTTTTTTTCTTCGTTTTTTGCTGCCTGTGAGATATTTCCCTTACCCTTCTTGTCTGAGACACACATCAGAAAGTACACAGTGAGGGACTTCCAGTGTTAACAGTTGTCACTGGCACTTCTGTATCTATTAGGAACAGAAGTTCTAATATTTTCCTATTTTTTTAGTTATTTATACACTTTAACCACTTCCCTACTGCTGTATTCAGAATGACAGCCGGGAAGTGGTTGAGTTATCCTGACTGGACCTCATATGACATCCAACAGGATAACATGCCGGTGCGGCGATCGGTTGTGTGGTATTACTGATTTCGGTAAAGCGCTTCCATTGGAAGCACTTTACTATGTGATCAGCCCTGACCAATCACAGTGGTCACAGTGTAACTAGGAAGAGCCGTTTATCAGTTTTTCCTGTACTCGGGTCTGCATACCTGAGCAGTGGAGAGCCGATCGGCTGCTCTCCTGACAGTGGGGGTCTGTACTGATGGTTAATCAGCACAGCCCCTCCCCGAATCGCCACCCTAGACCACCAGGGACCACCAGGGATGTGCCCACCCAGGACCACCAGGGAGCTGACCAGGGAGCCAATTAGGACCATCAGGGAGACCACCCTCGACCACCAGGTAAGGGGCACAGTGAGTGCCCAATATGGGTGGCACTCAGTGCCACCTTCAGATACCACCCTGAGACAACCAGGGAAATGGCCCCTATCAGTGCATCTGCCCACCAGTGCCACCTATCAGTGCGTACCAGTGCCACCTATCAGTGCCCACCATTGCCACCTATGAGTGCCCATCAGTTCCACCTATCAGTGCCCAGTGCTGCCTATGAGTGCCAGTCAGTGCCGCCTAGGAGTGCTAATCAGCGCCGCTTATCGGTGTCCCTCAGTGCTGCATATCAGTGCTGAATATCAGTGCCACCTATCAGTGCCTGTGAGTGCTGTTTATCAGTGCTGCCTATCAGTGCCCATCATTGCTGCATATAAGTACCTCATCATCAGTGCCTCCTCATCAGTGCTGCCTCATCAGTGCCAATCAGTACTGCCTCATCAGTGCCCGTCAGTGTAGCCTCATCAGTGCCCATCAGTGAAGGAGAAAATGTACTTATTTACAAAGTTTTGTGACAAAAACAGAGAAAAACTTTTTTTTTCTTCAAAATTTTCGGTCTTTTTTTATTTGTAGCGCAAAAAATAAAACCCACAGAGGTGATCAAATACCGCCAAAAGAAAGCAACAGCACTGAAAGCTGAAAATTGGTCTGGTAGGAGAGTGTTCTAAGTGCCTGGTATTGAAGCGGTTAAATCGGAAAAACAATACTTTTTGCATTTTAATACTTCTTAGTAATTATTTACCTAAATCCTAAAAATATTAATATATTGTTAAATATGAATTTAACATGCAAAAATAAAAAATAGGGGTTTTATGCTACGCTTTCTTTTTTGAAACCAAGGGTTTTATTAGGGGACTTCCCAAGAACAATTTTCAAAGCCTGGAGCTGCCCTTGGAAAGTATGGACAGTTGACAGCTATGAATTTTTAAGCAAGCCATGGTATTTTTATACCATACCATGATTATACCATTATTCAGGACTCCTTCCTTCCTTTTGCTGGCCTGTGAGTGACCTCGGTCTGTAGTCTGAGGGGTCAGCACCTTTTATAGGGTGAGAGGTAGTTCAGGGCATGCACCATGTCACTCTGTAGGCCTTTGCACTGCAGTAGTCTCTAATTGTACCAAATGACATCTTGTGTTGTCTCTCTTCTTTCTACTGAAGTCTGACCTGTGGCCACATAAAACCATTTTACTTGATGCGACCCAGGGATGAACTGTGTCCCAGGGTAAAGTAGAGTGATGTTAGTTAATGTTACCTTTCACATTTTGTAAACTGAAAGAACGGAGACAACCACACCTACCAAAGTGCAAATATGAGAATCAGAAGTGGTGAAAAGTGGAAATAAAGCTGTTTTAACTGTTAGGTTAAAGCTACCCATCTAAGTAAAGATACCTCCATGCTAAGTAAACTAAATATGCCAAATGCACAAACTTCTGAATTAATCAAATAAATGGGTTGCATATCACATTAGAAAGGTAATAGCTTATTTTAGCTTCATCAATTTAGAGTTTTCATAAGATTTGTCAATATATCCCCTTCTTCTTAGCAACCCTGTTCTTAGTGGTCCCGGGACACGCTAGCCTTCATTAATGAAACTTTTGAGTTCCTTGACGCCTAGGACCTTTTTTCACTGTAGCTCAGTGTTTCTCAACCTTTTTTCAGTCAATGCATCCTTTAAAATTATGGACAATCTCGATGTACTCTCCAAAATTATGGACAGTCGTTAGGTTCCCCATTTTAAAATGTAAAAACTATTCTAAAGGTTTTACATAATGCAGCAAGATCAATACACGTAGGACACCCAACATTAGAGGTGATTTATTCTTCCAAAGAAAATTGAGTACTGTCCATCATACTTTTTTATTTGCACTAACATACAATTTTTCAGAACAAAAATTGCACTTGCACTAATATGACTACAATCACCTCAAGCATTCTTCCAAAGCAAATACACTTTTGCAAACTGGTACTGACTACTATTCCAGTGTTTCTCTTCTCCCTCAGTTTTTCTCCATCACTTAGCTAATGAGACCCCAAAGCTAATTGGGAGAGGCAAGAGAGGGTCAAACAAGGATGATATGCAGGCAATTGATACCCTCCTTATCAACTGATGATGTCATTGGACGTTAGGCACTAGAAGGTTTTAAATGGTGTACAATAAAAACCTGTGGCTTTGTGTTACTAAAAGGCAGGTTTTATCCACCCACTGGCTTGTATATAATTTTGGGACAAGTTTTAGGCATTTTTCCAAGGCACCTCTGAAGAAAACTCATGGCAACCTGGTTGAAAAAAGGCTGCTGTAGACATCTGCTAACACACAGATATAGCAAAGTTGATCTAATAGAGACAACTTGACTGTTCATTTTGCAAGGAAATTTTCCCCAGTACTTAGTGGTTTCAATGCCACTTTACGAAAAGTGGCCAAGAGACTGTGTGGCTTAGTGGCAGCAAGATGGGCTAAACAGTGGAATTGGTCAGGAGGCAATGTAAATGTAGAAATGTTCCCATGACTTTTGATAACTAGTTCCAGTAAATGTTAAGGTACTGTTTATGGGGACGTTTTACTTAGTGGGGTTGATTTACTAAAACCAGAGTGCAAAATCTGGAGCAGCTGTTCATGGTAGCCAATCAGCTTCTAACTTCAACTTGTTCAATTAAGCCTTGACAAAAAAAACTCTGGAAGCTGATTGGTTTCTATGCAGAATTGCACCAGAATTTGCACCTGCCAATTTTAGTAAATCAACCCCAGTGTTTCCTTAGTATGAAAATCCTAAGGCCTCATGCACACAGGATGTTAAAAAAAAATCCTAAAAACGTCAGTAGCTGTTAGTGACTTTTTTCAGCTTTTGGAGCATCTTTGCAGCAGCATTTTTGTACGTTTTTCCACGCTAGCTTTAAGCCGCGATTCTCATGCCGCTATTCAAATCAATGGTTCCCTATGGCCCATTGATTTGAATAGAAGTCACACCAGAAGCCGGATCATGATGATCCGACTTATGGTGAGACTTGTGTGCTGAAAATCTTGAAGGGAAACCCCACATAAAAATGAAAAAAAAATTGCGTGGGGTTCCCTCCCAAGATGATACCAGACCATTTGGTCTGCTATGAATTTTAAGGGGAACCCTACGCCAACATTTTTTGAAAAAATGGCGTGGGGTCTCTACCAAAATCCATACCAGACCTTTATCCGAGCATGCACCCTGGCAGGCCAGGAAAGGGGGTAGGGACGAGCGAGCGCCTCCCCCCTCCTGGACAATGGGGGGGGTGGGTGCTTTGGGGCAGGGGGGCCCTGCATCCCCCACCCCAAAGCACCTTGTCCCCATGTCGATGAGGACAAGGACCTCTTCCTGACAACCCTTGCCGGTGGTTGTCAGGGTCTGCGGGCGGGGGGCTTAACAAGGGGGCGCCTAGATCCCGGCCCCCCGACCCTATGTGAATGATGTGTACTTTGTACCCCTACCCATTCACCTGAAAAAAAGTGTAAAAAACTACACAGCTTTTTAAAATATTTTATTAAATCGGCTCCGGCGACTTCTTCTCTCCCCTCCGGCGTCTTCTTTTTTTCTGCTCTTTTATGGGGTCGTCTTTCTTCTGCTGACTTCTTACTCTGCTCTTCTTCCCATGTTGACAAGACTCAATCTCCCGGACTAATGGTGTATCCGCGGCTCTGCATTGACTTATATTGGCATGGGGCAGGGCCACCAGGTGACGTCACCCGGAGGCCCCACCCCCCTATGATGTCACCGACCCATCATAGATTGTATGATGACATCATAAGGGGCGGGCCTCCGGATGACGTCACCCGGTGGCCCCACCCCATGCCAATATAAGTCAATGCAGAGCCGCAGATACACCATTAGTCCGGGAGATCGCGTTGTGTCGACATGGAAAGAAGAGCAAAGGGAGAAGACAGCGGAAAAGAGAGCAAAAGAGCAGAAGTGGGTTGTCGGGAAGAGGCCCTTGTCCTCATCAACATGGGGACAAGGTGCTTTGGGGTGCGGGACACAGGGCCCCCCCTGCCCCAAAGCACCTACCCCCCCATTTGAGGGCATCCGGCCTGGTATGGCGGGGGGGCGCTCACTCGCTCATCCCCACCCGCTTTGCTGGCCTGCCAGGCTGCATGCTCAGCTAAGGGTCTGATTTGGATTTCGGGGGGGCCCCACGCCATTTTTTTAAAAAATTTTGGCGAAGGGTCTGGTATGGTCTTGGAGGGAACCCACGCAATTATTTTTTTTTTTAATTTTTGTGGGGTTCCCCTTCAAGATCCTCTGCACACAAGTCGCGCCGCATGTCAGATCATCATGATCCGACTTTTGTTGCGACTTCTATTCAAATCTAGGGAACCATAGGGAACCATTGATTTTGAATAGAGGCAGAAACGCCTGATGAGGCTTAACGCTGTGTATACAACGTTAAGCCGCATTTTTGCTTGCTTTTCAGTGTTAGAGCATTTTAGCAGCTGAAAAACATCTCTCAGAAGCCACTGGTCTTGGGTTTTTTCTACAGCTCAAAAACGTCCCAGCCAAAAACAGTTGATAACAGCATATGTGTGCATTAACACATAGGATAACATGCTGTTTATTGACTGTAGAAAAAAAATGTCTACAGCTAAAACCAGCTGCTGTAAAAACATCCAAAAATGTCATGTGTGCATGAGGCCTAATAGTGACATCTGTACATGTATTAGATAGGAGCTACAGAAGGGTGGGTCATAATAACAGTCAGCAGAGGCATTATAATGTGCTATGTGGTATGATTTCTAAAAATACCAATGATGTATAGAAAAGAATATGTGAAATAAAATTATTTGTAATGCCTATGTGCCCATGTGGCACATGACTGCTATTGGCAGTAGCAGCTACTTATGTAAACAAGGAACACTTATTTGCATTTTCCTAGAGCAGTGGTCTCCAAACTGCAGCCCTTGGGGCAAGATGTGGCCCTTTGCTTGCCTTTATCTGGCCCTTGGGGCATTATTCCCCCACTGAAACAGGACACTATTTTGCCAACTGACACCAACAATGGGGCACCATTCTCCCACTGATGTTTACTTTCATGGATGCCAGGAACATTTCCACTCCCGCTGGCCACAGTCTGGCCCCTTTAAAGTCTGAAGGACAATAAACTGGCCCCTTATTTAAAATGTTTGGAGGCCCCTGTCCTAGAGGGATGTTGCTGATGCAGCTTTTACTCTTGTAAATAAACGATATGTTATAGATCCCTGGTGCCTAACCTGCAGCCCCGGAGCCACAGGGCCACAGGCCACCCTTTGGTACTTTATGTGTGTCTCTCTGACTTTAGCTGTAATGATGTTGTAACAGCAATGATCTCTAGCAGCCTCATATAATTTGTGCCCAGTCTCTAAATGTCTTCTAAAGCATATTTCCAGTCTCCAATCACACTTGTAGCGTGTCCTCAGTCTGTAACCATGTCTTGCAGTATGTCAGCAGTCTTTATCTATAGCACTACGTATATTGAACATTGTGTTTGGACCCCTGGGGATATCAAGGACCACAGGCTAGGCCTCCTGTATCTAGCAAGTTGACCACCACTGTTATAGATTTTAGATTCCACATATACATATAATTATATATATATATATATATATATATATATATATATATATATATATATATATATATATATATATATATATATATATA
>BLSH010215039.1:345485-364585 GCA_018402905.1 Glandirana rugosa | reverse complement strand
CGAATGGACGGACGGACAGTTTGACTCTATTCACCCCCGCGTCGGGGGTATCGAAACTTACCTGTCAGAATTTCATCGACGTAATAGACATAACAACACAGGACCAAATATTAAGACTGTCCATTCAAAGCTATGGGGGCTGCGCCCCCACTTATCTCAGTTTGACAGGCAGGCAGGTAAGCTTTGACTGTATTTGAGAATGCTCACTTACATCCGCATGCCTGTCACATTAGGACAAGCGGCTGTGCCCTTGGATCCACTGTGTCCCCATAAACTTGGATAGGGTCCCTGCACGCAGCAACTGGCAGCTCAAGTGGTATAAACTCACAACCCATTCACAGACTACAGGCCTCAGTGCCTCTGTGTATGAGGTTTTACTATTACAATCCCCTTCAACACCTTACACAGGATGGAGTAAATGGAGTTCAAGATATATATAAGCATATAAGTGGCTTCTTGCTAGAAAGCCTGCAATAATTATAACAAAAAATTACCATCAACAGTATTTTTTAAACAATTGAAAGACTCATGCAATCATATTACCAACTATATTTTTTGTATTGTATATTTCCATTGGAGAAAAAGAAAGCCAAATTGTGCATGTGTGTACTCTTTAAGCCAACATTATATCCAGGAGTTTTAAGGAACTTCATTGACCACTTTGATGTCTGTGAAAAGCACCAAGAGAAGAAGCTGGTATGTTGACCTTAGCAGGTACTCACAAAGTTGCAAAAAAGTGTTATTGAACAATACCACTTTTTTTTCTCTTTATTTTTTTTTGCAACAGTGAAATAAAATACCAATAATTAGTGAATCAAATATATGGTGGTAGGTAAATTGACGCCTGTCTAAAATTGACCCTAGCATGTGTCTGAATGTACCAAGGCTGAATGTACCAAATTGATCCATTCATCAAGTCGGGTACAACCAGCCTTCCATCCTTTACATTTGATTATCGCTAGAGGCTGATATAGCCGGTAGCAGTAATCATTGTCATCTCCCAGTGGGGGCGGCTTCCCCCACCCCCCGCCCCCATTGGGAGAATTCAATCAGTACAGCTGTCGTCCGAAAATACAATACAAATACATTACAACACATGACATCACTTACGATTTTTTATTCTGTCGTACGAGAATTTTCGTGACTTTAGTAAACTCTTCCGATTCAATCTGAGATTAGCATGTAAAAAAAAAAACGGACGATATGTCGTCTGATTTTCGGACCGTGTGTACGGGGCTTTATAGTATGTATGTGTGTGTGTGCCTTAGATTGTAAGATCCTTGGAAGCAGGGACTGATGTGAATGTATAGTATGTAAAGCAGTGTGTAATATATAAATACATGTAAAAAAATAAATAATAAATACAGTAAATAAAAAATTGCATATGCGTGTCTAACATGGGCAGTCATGCGCTAATAACCTAATGTACTAATATTCTCTAAAGCCATGCAAAAGCTGTTTGTTATTTCAAGTGCAATGGCTGACTTTACTGTATGTAATGATGGAAAACCACAGGTTAGCAGCACTGTTTACCTTTGATGTACCAGTAAAAAATATATATCAGATAAAATGTCCCTTATAACACCTACACTATATTACCATATTACTATATTACCAAAAGTATATGTGTCCATTCATAAATGAAGCACAGTAAACTGACACCAATCACACTGTCAACTGCTGTACTGAAACCGTCCTCTGCCCTACTGACAAAGTCCACTGCTCTACTCACTGACACCATCCACTGTCCTACTGACACCAATGTCTGCCTAAGTGACACATCCACTGCTCTACTGGCACCATCCATATGTTAATACATTTTAAAATGTTTGTTTACAATTATTTATAAGAGTGTGTGTGTCTGTGTGTATATATACAGTATCTTACAGAACACATTTTTGTAAATATTTTCTATCTATCTTTTCATGTGACAACACTGAAGAAATGGCGCTTTGCTACAATGTAAAGTAGTGAGTGTACAGCTTGTATAACAGTGTAAGTGTGCTGTCCCCTCAAAATAACTCAATACACAGCCATTAATATCTAAACCGCTGGCAACAAAAGTGAGTACACCCCTAAGTGAAAATGTCCAAATTGGGCTAAAAGTGTCAATATTTTGTGTGGCCACCATTATTTTCCAGCACTGCTTTAACCCTCTTGGGAATGGAGTTCACCAGAGCATCACAGGTTGCCACTGGATTCCTCTTCCACTCCTCCATGAGGACATCAGGGAGCTGGTGGATGTTAGAGACTTTGCACTCCTCGACTTTCCATTTGAGGATGCCCAACACATGCTCAATAGGGTTTAGGTCTGGAGACATGCTTTGCCAGTCCATCCCCTATACCCTCAGCTTCTTTAGCAAGGCAATAGTTGTCTTGGAGGTGTGTTTGGGGTCGTTATCATGTTGGAATACTGCCCTGCGGCCCAGTCTCTGAAGGGAGGGGATCATGCTCTTCTACAGTATGTCACAGTACATGTTGGCATTTATGGTTCCCTCAATGAACTGTAGCTCCCCAGTGCCGGCAGCACTCATGCAGCCCCAGACCATGACACTCCCACCACCCTGCTTGACTGTAGGCAAGACACACTTGTCTTTGTACTCCTCATCCGGTTGCCACAACACACGCTTGACACCATCTGAACCAAATAAGTTTATCTTGGTCTCATCAGACCACAGGACATGACTCCAGTAATCCATGTCCTTAGTCTCCTTGTCTTCAGCAAACTGTTTGCGGGCTTTCTTGTGCATCATCTTTAGAAGAGGCTCCCTTCTGGGACGACAGTCATGCAGACCAATTTGATGCAGTGTGTGACGTATGGTCTGAGCACGGACAGGCTGACCCCCCACCCCTTCAACATCTGCAGCAATGCTGGCAGCACTCATACGTCTATTTCTAAAAGACAACCTCTGGATATGATGCTGAGCACGTGCACTCAACTTCTTTGGTCGATCGGGGCAGAGGCCTGTTCTGAGTGGAACCTGTCCTGTTAATCCACTGTATGGTCTTGGCCACCATGCTGCAGCTCAGTTTCAGGGTCTTGGCAATCTTCTTATAGCCTAGGCCATCTTTATGTAGAGCAAAAATAGTTTTTTGCAGATTCTCAGAGAGTTCTTTGCCATGAGGTGCCATGTTGAACTTCCAGTGACCAGTATGATAGAGTGAGAGCGATAACACCAAATTTAACACACCTGTTCCCCGTTCACACCTGGGACCTTGTAACACTAACGAGTCACATGACGCCGGGGGTGTGGGGGGGGGGACTGTCTAATTGGGCACATTTTTACTTAGGGGTGTACTCACTTTTGTTGCCATCGGTTTAGACGGTTTAGCGGTGTGTTATTTTGAGGATACAGCAAATTTACACTGTTATACAAGCTGTACACTCACTACTTTACATTGTAGCAAAGTGTCATTTCTTCAGTGTTGTCACATGAAAAGATATAATAAAATATTTACAAAAATGTGAGGGGTCTACTCACTTTTTTGAGATACTGTACATACACACACACATGTGCTTTTGAGTGCACACCCTAATGCAATAGGCTGCACACATCTATGATTTTAATATACGAAGACCACACATAATTTTATTTGGCTTCAAGCTAACATTAGTAATACCCAGAGGAGGACCAGGTTGGGATTAAAAGCAGACTTATATATTAAATACAGCATCCAATGTTTGCCTACCAGCAATTTTGATGAGCCTTGCAGGAGCAATCATTTTATGTATTACTCTTATTATGATACAATACTTTTATGTATTATTCTTACTATGGTAAAATAATTTTATGTATGTAATTCTAGCATCAGGACTCAACTACATAAAGTATATAAATATTTTTAGGGAATTTTACTACCCATAGTTGCAGAAATGTGTCCCAAATGGCCTTATTCAGCTTTTTTTTCAAAGCTGTACTCCAGGAAGATACAAAAAAACTCAAATGGATGCAGCTATGTATTCATTAATATTTTTTTAATGCAAGCAGTAACTGAATTTGAGTTAGTATCAGCATATTGAAGCCCTGTACGGCAGAGCTCAGATTGAAAGAGGGAGACATAGCACAAGGAGCCAATCAGTTGGGCTTCAGTGCAATGAGCATATTGATAGGAGAAGAGGGCAGAATGTCAGAGAGATGAGCTCATCAGTTTACTTCTTCTCCTTTCACTGCCCAGTCACAGGCTGTAAGTGATCTGTAAAGCCTCGTACACACGAGCCAATTGTTGACCTACCGAATGTTCAACTTTTGTCCAAATTGGGCGATGGCGGTTTGGTCTAGCGTACTAACGTGAATTAAGTAATCGTCCGACCAAGCCGAATGTAGTGACGTGTTACGAGCGTATAACAAGGAAGTTCAGGTGAATGTGATTTGTGAATTAGGAACACAGGTTACACGACCGAACACTTCCTGAATTCTGAGCATGTGTGTTTGCACTTCCAACTTTTTGTTGACCAACTTCTGTACACACGACCCAACAATCAGCCAACGCCTTGTTGGCCAAACACAAGTTTTATAGTCTCGTCATTTGGAAATCGGCTGTAGAAACGATCGGATTATTGATCAACAGGCTATTGGACGACCATTGTTGGCCAACAATTGGACTGTGTGTATGGGCCTTTAGTGTTACTCATCTGAAGGAGTGAAAAATTGGGTCTCCTGCCTTGCCAGATAGAGTTGTGCCCTGTGGCTGAGCTGTGTAAATTTTAGAACTGGATAGATCCTTTGGCACGTTAAACAGCTGCCATATATGTATTTTGCTTGTGTATTTAGTTTGCCTGGAGTTTAGATTTAAGTTTGATAATCTGTAGAAACCAATCAGAGTGCACTCCACTCCATTCTAACTGGCTGCCTTGCATTTTGGCACCTAAAATATAACTAAAGGCAAACCTTTTAATTTTATCATTTTGGATAGGGTGGGGTGGGGTGAGATTAGAACGCCTGTCAGTTTTTATTTGCGGTCCATGCCCCATTAGGGAGATTAATCTGCTCTATTTGTCCTGTTTACTGTTATCATCGAAAATGAAAGTAAAAGAAAATCGCAAACTCTGGGTTGACACCAGAACAGTAATAAAGGGTACATCTTCTAATGGGGACACTAGGTCTGGTGACCTTGGTGACATTCCCTTATTTTGGAGGGATTTCCTCTCAATTCCTGTCTTGGCTATGGGACAGGAAGTGAAGGGATATCTCCCCAATGGGGCACACATGGCAAAAAAGTGACATGGTTACAACCCTCCCTTACTCTATCCAAAATAAAAATAAAAAGTTTTTCCTTTGGGTTGTTCTGCTGTCAGGTTTTTACTGTTGTGAGTTGTTAAAAACGTCAAGCATTTCAATTCAGACTTCAGTGGTGGTTGCATTGGTGAAAACCCAACTAAGGCACAAATGTGACACTAGAATAACAGCAGCTTTTTTTCTTCCCATCTTTCTTGGACTCCTCAAATGGAAAGGCCTCTGTAGCTTTTCTCCTCATTGTATCATTTTCTGTCACTACAAAAGCACTTGAGGCAATTCAGCAAATTGAAGACCAGCAACAGCAAGCATTTCTCAATGGGTAACCATAAAAACAATTCATTGGTTGCCTTCGAATAACAACAGTTTTATGTTGTGAAGACCTATTAGTGAAATATTGCACCGAAAGTGCTTGAAGAAGAATTGGTTAAATAAGCATGATGGTTTAATTGAAAATGAGGAAATTGTTTAAAAATGAGTACCCCAAAAAAACAATAAAGTGATGTATTTTTCCAACTTTCCTTGCAATGATAATAAGGAATTACCAAAGGCAAATATACTGTTCACTTTGCAGGAGCAGTTGCCCTTTGCAAGGGAATTATCCCTACAAATTAGTGAATTAGGTGAAGTCCATCTGACTTCATCCATCCAATCATGTGCAAGCGAAAATAGTTTTTTTATTTTCTTTGTATGTGATTGGGTATCACATGCAAGATATGGGGAAGATTCCATTACAACGTGCAGCTTCCCTTGCAAAATGAACAGCCTATTTTACTTCAGCAAATCAACCCCTAGGTATTATGCCCACTCTGCCCATTGTATTACCAACTCGATTATACACAGTAGGATGAGAGCATGGAAGACTTGCATTGAATTACCAGCTGGTTATATCAACTCAGTGTTAATTTGTTGAGCTTAGATAGGGGAAGAAACTAAAATTCAAATGTGTGCAATATCTGGCAGTGATCTACTCATCTGCCATGATTATAAAAAGAGAGTTGCACTCTCCCAGTTTTATTTAAGTTATGTTATATAATGGAGAATATAAGGAGTGGAATTACCATGAAATTGGAACATTCTAATCTCCAGCATAGAGAACATGTGCAGAAACTATGGCTACATTGCTAGAGGCCCTAAGAGATATTAGAAATTATCAGGTATCTCGGTCCACTAGGATGACTGGCCCCTAAAATTAGGGTTAATTCCACTTTAAAGTAAACATGTAATTACCAGCAATAGGTAAGATAAAAAATACTGCTTTTGCTGCAATCTCATATTCAGACTGTCCCCTGAAAACTCATCACCTCCAGGTGCTGCTCCTTTTCATTAAGGTTATATGGTTTTAGCATTGTTCAACCCACATTATGTGAGTCCAGAGCAGTAAGGACACAACCAGGGGTGCAACATCACAATGTCCTGAGTTTACACTACTGCCATGCAGTATGGAGTCCATGTCCGTACATGAGTGCTGTTCTGTACAGAAATAAAGACCACCATTGCTGGAGGAAAGAAGAGAAGGAAGAGGACCTCAAGACTGAAGAAAAGAGATGGAATAAAAGGATAAATAATAAATATTATTTTTTAATGTGAAAGGAGCCATGTGGACAGGATGGGGGTGAGCTATGTGTCCAATCTGGAGTTGGGCTTTAAGATTGCTTGTAGGCTAAATTTTAGAAGATATTTCACTTTATGAGCTTTAGAAACTGTAGACAAAGGAATCAAAATTTCATTCCAGAACAATGTGTACAGGTAAAAGAACAATTTAATTAAAAATATTTGACCTATGATTGACAGTCAGTGACTTGAAGCATGTCATTAACGTCATTAACTTGAGGTTGGGATGGGTGGCATTTAAACAATGATATGCAGCACATCATTGGTTTGCTATGGTTAATATCAGGCCCAGGGCTAACATACAAAATGAAAAAAGAAAAAGGGGTATGACAGTGCAAGTATTACCCAATCAATGTCCAACCACCGATAGGTGGCCTGCCCTCCAATCCAAAATGCAAACAGAAAAAAGTATAGCGGTTAATTCCAACCTGGGAGTAAAGATTTCAGGTGGGCCAACCCAGCGGTTAATCAGGCAAGATAAGATCTATTGAGGTTAATTCATGTATTTATTATATCAAAAAGTCATAAAAGAGAATAGTAGCTCCATATAAAACCACAATGTATCAAAAGCAATCCTAACACCATCTTCCCACAGTACAGGACACAACGCCAGTAAATAAAACAAAAAACAATGGAAATGTCACTGGTGATGTCCAGACAAGTGTTCCATGTGGACTTCGCACACCAGTGTAAATTCCGCAAGGGGTGTAACATACCGAATAGGTTACTGGCATCCGAAGTATACATAGGCCCCGGGGCTCATCTATAGCCTAATATCCCTTGCTGGGCTGGAACACAGATGGGTAACATGTGCAAGTCATGGTTCATGTAAACATAATCTGTGGTTGCAAGGAGAAATTCCCGTATGGCCATTCATGTGTTAAAGCGGTAGTAAACCCATCCATTTAACAGTTTAAAAATCAGTTACATTTCCGGCACGTGCCGAAAATGTAACATTCCAATTGGTTGTGCTCTAAACCAAACTGTCAAACCATCCAATGGCTGGTGTCATAGCTGATCACATGTGCAGCATCATGGCAGTTGTAGATTAAAAAGAGGCCAAGATGGCAGCTTCCTTGGCTGAAAATGATAGGAGGGTTTACTACCACTTTAAATCCTGTATAATAATAATGATAATATAGTGTAACCTGTTTGTATTAGTTAATCAATGAATAGTTGGCTCAGATCATTACTGTCACATTTGTCATGAAATACATAATATAATTTATAATGATTTATTTAAACCCATATTATCGCTTGTCACTAGAAGAATGTTTCATAATGTACTGTAGTTTAATTAATCCTGAAACAACCTTTGGTTTGTGTTTTGCATAAGCATATATTTTTAAAGACCTGTGTTCAAAATGTTCCAAGACGCAGCTATAATTAGTAAAGTGTTTTTTTCTGGCTGCAAGCTTTCTCATGTTCTTGATGATTGTGCTGCTAAAAGACTACTTTTATTATACTTGTAGTGCATGTAGTACAATGCATGCAAACCAAATTATTGTGGGATTTGCTCAACAAATGCTGAAAAGTTGTATACAGTGGGGGAAAATAATTATTTGATCCCCTGCAGATTTTGTTTGATAGAGACAGAATATCAAATACATATTTTACTCATCGAACTGCAACTTAATTTATAACATTTGTATCATGTGTTTCTTTGGATTTTTGGTTGATATTCTGTCTTTATCATTTAAATTACACCTATGATAACAATGATAGACCCTTCATTTCTTTGTAAGTGGGCAAACTTAGAAAGTCTGCAGGGGATCAAATAATTATTTTCCCCACAGTATTTCTTGTATACTTCTTGGGCAAATGTATCTGTGAAAATGCTTTATGCATTTGTTGGTAGGACTATCCAGAAATGCTGTACTTGCAGTGGTATAATTACCAGTGCAGTGTGGTACCAGTGCATTGCAGGTAGCTTGATAAAATTGCATTGATGTAATCGTACTCATTCTAGAGCAGTGGTTCTCAATACTGTCCTCAAGTACCCCCAACAGGCCATGTTTGCAGGTTTTCCATTATCTTGCACAGGTGCTTTAAATCAGAGTCAATGGCTTGTTATTTTGAACAGCTATTTGATCTAAGAGAAATTCCCAAAACATGGCCTGTTGGGGGTACTTGAGGACAGGGTTGAGAACCACTGTTCTAGAAGACCAATTTTGGGATCACCAGAGTATTCGCTAGTGTGGCTCGGGGTGAGTTTTCACTGCAAATAGCGGTAACCCTGAGCCACACTCGGGATTGCATTGCTGGATCCAGGCTGGGTTACTCACCTTGTCCCCTGGATCCAGTGATGTCCCCCGCCGTGTCTGCGGCCTGTGTCCTCCGCCCGATGCCTCTGTGTGCCGGGCTCCGTTCCCTGCGAGCGTTGCGTCGCACGGGGGCGGAGCCTGGCGGGAAATTCAAAAAGTGAAACACACATAACACATACAGTACACTGTAATCTGTAAGATTACATTACTGTATGAAATTATTTCACATCCCCTTTGTCCCTAGTGGTTTGCCCAGTGCCCTGCATGCAATTTTATATTATATATGCCATTCTTTCTGCCTGGGAACTTGAGAACGTCCATGGCATAAAAATGTGACCCTTTAGGTCAAAAGCGGTTTTTTGATCAGCTAGAAAACAGCGATAGTAAATAAGAATCATTTGCAGAATTGAGTGATACTTATTTTGGGGGAAATTTATCATCAGACACTGAAAGTGACGACAGCGACAATTCTGCAACTGAGCAAATTTCAGTGTTTTTGACTTGATTACATTATTGAATACATTTTATTATTATAATATCATCTTTGATAATTATTTATAGTTATTTATTATATTATAATTTTTTTTTCATATATATTATAATTTATGATTTTGTGTTTCAAACTTTATCATACCCGGGATGTCTACTAGACTGTTGTTTGGACAGATTTAAGTGAGTTATTCCTAAGAATTACAGGCCTACAATATAAAACGCCAAATTTCTATGCAAAATTATTGTACCGCTTTCAGCACCAAAAATCTGAAATAATCATACCGCCAGGGAGGTTAAGACTCTTATTAAAGGATACAAAGAACTGGTTCTGTGCAACACAAAAAGTTCCTTTTTCACATTCTTTGTATAGTTCAAGTTGATATCATCTTTTGGTAAGTTATGGTATCCTGACCACTTTAAATGTTTTTACATTTTATCAATACACTGTATATGAGCCTTTTAGTGCATACGTGTACATTTATGTGTGCTTTTCTATGTACCTACAACTATGTGTCTTTTTGCAAGAAAAAGTTAAACAGCACTGGTCCAAAAAGCGTGGTGCAAGCTTTTATGATTTCTAACAAAGGACTTTTTGTTTCCTTTTAGATTGATACCTGTAACTGATAATAGCCACTGCTTGGCAAAGGAAGCGTTCCCTAACAACTACTCAGGGGCAGCACCTGAACAGTAAGTGATGTGTTTTATTATATAGTCTGCCGCTTGATATAATACAACATATTCCTTTTATAGCTCAATGTAGCTTCACCAAATGCTTTCATTTATCGAATGCATAAAGCAAAAGTAAAGGCAAATATAAAAACACGTTTTATTTAAGTATGCATTAATAATTATGTATTTTCTTTTACTTAGTTGGCATTGCAGTCTAACATTTTCAGAGAGCTGGAGGCTGAGTTATATGGACAGCTTACAGAAAATGTTAAGCATCAGTAGGAGAATGCTTTCTCAAAGTGTCATCAATAGACAGCTGACAGAGGAAGTGGTTGCATTGCATCATCTAAAGATGGCCATATACTGATAATTTTTTTTAGATTAACCTGTGGGCTGAACGAAAAAAAAAAAAATCAAATTCCTTCATCCACGCTACCAGCACAGATGAACAAATCCCCGCTATGCCCATTGTATTCTGACAACTGCCACAGGTGGCTGCCAGAATACTCAAAAAGTGGCTGCATCAGATTGGATGCAAATGTTGTCCAGCCAAAAATTTTCATCTGGCCCCTTTGACGCCGGAGGGGGCCGGCAGGGCCACCCACTTATTGAATTTTCACGGATTTTTCAGGAATTGACCGAAATTCACATAGTGTATGGACAGCTTTAGTTATACAGCAGGGATATGCAATTAGCAGACCTCCAGTTTTTGCAAAACTACAAGTCCCATCATGCCTCTGCCTCTTTGTGTCATGCTTGTGGCTGTCAGAGTCTTGCTATGCATCATGGGACTTGTAGTTCTGCAACATCTGGAGGTCCGCTAATTGCATATCCTTGTTATACAGTGTGGAAGAGACAAGTGAATCACAAGCAAAGCAGAATAACAAATAATTTGGCAGATTAAACAGTATGGGGTTGATTTACTAAAGGCAAATAAACTGTGCACTTTGCAAAGTGCAGTTGCTCCAGAGCTTAGTAAATGAGGTAAAGTTTCACTTAGCAAGGAATATCCAATCACATGCAAGAAAAAATAAAAAAAACAGCATTTTTGCTTGCACATGATTGGATGATGGAAGTCAGCAGAGCTTCAGCCCATTTACTAAGCTCTGGAGCAACTGCACTTTGCAAAGTACACAGTCTATTTGCCTTTATTAAATCAACCCCTATATGTTTTTGTAACAAAAATCTGCTATAAATTTGGGATGAATGAAACTCCTTGGTTTCGCCCAGATATTGTAGGTTTTCTGTGCACTAGTTTACTTTAAATGTCTGTCTTGCTACATTGCTTATGAAAATAATTTTCACACTACCTTTCAGACCATTATTTTTTCAATTTGTAGTTTAAGGAATACCCTGTTTGTAATTTTTACTGTGTGCAATCTGACAAATGTTTTTAAAAATGCACTTTTTAGTTTTTGTTTTAATAACTAATGCTATTAGGGCCCGTTCAAACCATCAGCTTCATTTGAACGCAGCCTCTAGTGTGTTGTGTGCAGGCAGTGGTGCTGATGCATTCAAGAGGGTATTTTGTGCAAACAATGGTATATGTGCAGACATTTTGGTTGTGTTTCGTGGTGTGTGATGCACTATGCAGCATTGAAAAAGTACTTTTTCCGTGCACAGAACCACAGTGCGGTGGTATGAATTTGCCTTATAGGGCAAAGTTGCCCAGTGCAGTCCTAAGGCACCTGACATGATCAGGCCCCAGAAATATTTTCATTACTGGCATATGATAGATATGGAAAAAGGGAAAGGTATATTGTAAAAATAGCACTTCTCAAATTTAAAATTTTTACTGGTGCAAAAAGTAAAAAATTGACATTTTTTATAACAGTCAGAAGGAACATTTGTTACAGTAACAAGTTAGGAAAGTTCATTATACTGGCAAAAATGCTCTCTTCAAAGTGTTCAACCATGATATGTTGATCATTATAGTCTCACAAATGGTTCCTAAGCCCCTGTGCATGACTGCCTGGCCCTAAACATGAATAACCTCACAGCTAAAATGTAAAGCCCAACTCCAGTTTCACGTAAACCATAAAATTAAATAAAATTTATAATCAAAACTTTGGATAAGTTGTAAAATAAAAAGCAGCTCTGACTGTAATACTCACCACCCTGTCACCACGCTGTCTTCTGCAAATTTACTCCTTAAAGCTGAGTTCCACCCAAAAGTGGAACTTCCGCTCGTCGAATTCCCCCCCTCCCCAGTTGTTACATTTGGCAGGTGTCTTTTTCCCCACATCCGGTAGCTCGGGCTGTGGCCCCTGACGTCAGCAGCCCAGCTCCTTCCTCCTCCCCAGCCATTGAGAAAGCGCAGCAGTGGCTCGCGCATGTAGTAGGGACCCGGCCGTGAAGCCGAAGGGTTACATTTCCGGGTTCTATTACCCGCAATGGCGGCGGCACTCGACCAACTGATCCAAAGATCGGCGGTGGTGCTGACATCGCTGGACTCCAGGACAGGTAAGTATCCTAGTGTTAAAAATCAGCAGCTACTGTATGTGTAGCTGCTGACTGTTAATATTTAAAGGGGTGGTGGCGGACCTCCGCTTTAATCCCAGTACACACTGCTTGTTTTTTTCCTTCATCCCAGCGGGCTGAATGGAAAAAAAACCTGACAGCTCAGTTCAGAGCCACTGTACTAGCAATCCGATGTTACTACAGCAATCTCCCCTGCTGTTCTATTGTGTTCTGGCAGGGGGACTGACCCTTTTCCACATCATGGTCAGCGCTCTCAGCCATTCGCTGATCGGGAGCCAGTCAGCAGATCTTTTTCAGACGTGCCCCTTCAACAGAAACTGTTAGGCTGGCTTCTGTTCGGTACATACGGCCTGAATGTCAGCCAGTTTCTATTGAACCTGCTGATGCCATCTAACATTTGGCCCGTGTGTATGGGGCTTTAGTCCTGCAGCCTTAGCCCTGATGGCCAATGTCATTTTGCCCACTTCCTTTGAGCCCAAAGCATCAAGAACATGTCACCTGGCCTTCCTAGCTCAGAGGAAATTGTAACAAATAATTTTTCTTGTGCTATTAATTGAGCAGCTTTCTCTGCAGCATTTAGGGCCACTCACCTCTGAAAAAGACCAGAAGATGAGGAGGACCCTGTGCATCATGTGAAAATGTTATGGGAAAGTTATGTATACTAACATTTAACCAAGCAGGAGGGGGTGGGGTTGCAAGGGCTAAAGGGGGAGAACTTGAGTAGATCTTTAAAAAGAAACATAGCTCTTCTGCTAAGGAGAACCTAGCCAGAGGACCCGAATTAACACTTGGATGGTTTGAAAGGGGTTAAGGACTTTCTAGTTCTTATCTGTAACCACATCATTTAAATATTTTCTTCCCTAGATAATAGTTCAGCTGTTTTATGCTGCAACTTAAACGTTCTGTGTCAAAATAATCATACAAAAAAGCAACTATAGTAAAAAAAGGAAGTCACATTTCATATTTTGTGACTGAATTTAATTTTGGTAATTAAAGTCTTCAAAGAACTTATTAATAATTAAAATATATAAATAATTGAAATAATAAATAATATCCCCTATGCCACCCTATTTATACCCTGTGGGTATAAATATTGGGAACATCTCAGATGCAGACAAAATACCCTTTATATCCTCCCAGACTGATGATCCGATAAGAAGAACAATCTTCTTATCAAACAGTCCCTAGTCCTTCAAATTCCAACTATGGTGCATACCCTGCATACCCAGGTCATACTAAATAAAGTCCATACTGAACTTTGCATGTGCATACTGTCTGGACACCCTTTCTGTGCAAAAGTTAGATGCAGAACACTGGGGCAGCAAGATGCAAAAGCTGCTTGGCTTTGGCCAAGCAACTGAAATGACAATTTGAGGCCTGTAATCATATTTAATATTCTGTGGGGAGCTAATGGGATATTAGATGGGGGTATTTTTTTTAATTTCAGTTCAATTTGAATTTTTTACCTTTGAGGAATCATTGATAAAAGCATCAGATTATCTCTAGGCAGTCATAGTTGCTATAGATTAGTTTACATTTTAATATACACTATATTACCAAAAGTATAGGGATACCTGCCTCTACATGCACATGAACTTTAATGGCATCCCAGTCTTAGTCCATAGGGTTCAATATTGAGTTGGCCCACCCTTTGCAGCTATAACAGCTTTAACTCTTCTAGGAAGGCTGTCCACAAGGTTTAGGAGTGTGTCTATGGGAATGTTTGACCATTCTTCCAGAAGTGCATTTGTGAGGTCAGGCACTGATATTGGATGAGAAGGCCTGGCTCACAGTCTCCGCTCTAATTCATCCCAAAGGTGTTCTTTTGGGTTGAGGTCAGGACTCTATGCAGGCCAGTCAAGTTCCTCCAACTCAAACTCACTCATCCATGTCTTTATGGACATTGATTTATGCACTGCTTCATGGTCCAAATCATTTGCTGGAGGGGGGATTATGGTGCGGGGTTGTTTTTTCAGGAGTTGGGCTTGGCCCCTTAGTTCCAGTGAAGGGAGGGAACTCTTAAGACGTCAGAATACCAAGACATTTTGGACAATTTCATGCTCCCAACTTTGTGGGAACGGTTTGGGGATGGCCTCTTCCTGTTTCAACATGACTGCGCACCAGTGCACAAAGCAAGGTCCATGGCCATGGATGAGTGACTTTGGGGTAGAGGAATTTGACTGGCCTGCACAGAGTCCTGACCTGACACACTCCTAAACCTTGTAGACAGCCTTCCCAGAAGAGTTGAAGTGATTATAGCTGCAAAGGGTGGGCCAACTCAATATTGAACCCTACTGGCTAAGACTGGGATACTGGGATGCCATTAAAGTTAATGTGCGTGTAAAGGCAGGTGTCCCAATACTTTTGGTGATATAATGTATATTTATTCAGTGAATTCCTCCTATCTTGTGCTAGGTCTGCAGTTACATTGCTAGCTGACTTTGCAACAGGTAAGCTGTTTAATTACAGCTTTCTGCCAGCTTCTCCTCCATGATCAGTCTGGTATTCATTCTGCTCTCTGCCTGCCGTCTCATCAACACATGATGTCACTCAATCTATTGACACGTTAGCAGTCTCTTCTTACATGCGGCAAAATCACTTCACTACTTGACCTTACTCCCTTAAGATGTTGTTTTCTCCTCCATACCCATTACCTATTCACTTGACAAATCATCTCACTTTCTAGCTGTGATGAAAAAGCTAAACCCCATACAGTGTTTGTAATCTTTGCACTCACAGCTTAATTTTGTTACATTTTGAATGTATGGTGACTTGTGTCATGCCATTAGTAAGTTGAAATGTAAAAAGGACTACTTTACAATGCAATTTCTACCAATACAATGTAAAGCATCAGAATGCAAATGGAAGAGCCACACCGCTTCCAAGGGCTCTAGATATGACTTTATTGCAATAAAAGGCTAGATAGACAGTCAAAACAGTAGCCAATGGGTTTTGGGGGTCCAAGACGGCCTCTATCGTCAGGGTTGAAAACCATATAAATGGACCATAAGTGAACAGGTAATGGTATTTGTTCAAGTGTGACTGCAAGCATAGGGCTTGTGCTAACAGTGCCAAGTGTGCTAAGTGTCCAGTTCACTCCCAGTACATTTATATGGTTTTCAATCTAAAGCCCTGGTGAAGACAGATGTTGTATATGGACCTTTTAGCAGTGGTGTGGCACTTCAGTTTCCATTTTTGTTACATAATACTACAAGCAAAGGAGACTGAAGAGATCCTCTGGGGTGTAGAAGCCACCTGCCCTGGAACCAAATCACCTACAGCAACATCAATACCTTAAGGTAAGATAACAATAACAATATGATAACCTTATGGGCCAATGGTTATTTTTCCACTTTTTTTTTCCTTATGCCATAAGGTCGTGGTCTTCACCTTACTGCACCATTTGTCAACTGTTATTGGTCCTGTGAAATGTCTCGAATGGGCAATCAGACAAAAATACATTTTTAGAAGAGTTGGAAGGGTTAGAACCTCTGACAATATTTTTATTGCTCTATGTGCCTTCCTCTAATCTTCCCAGTGGGATCACAAAAAAAAACCTGACAAAAAACTCAACTCTATCCAAAATTGAAAATATAATGGCTAATATTAGGCTTTAATTAAACAGCAAAACTGAATGCAGTTCAAACACTTCAAACATACAGCAGCTAAAAACAATTGCTGTACCACGTTTGGCAAAGTTTGGTCATATGCATTATTCAGCGAAAGTGTACTTTACATGTTAAAGTTGCTTTTGTTCTCCCAGTTTGGCCCTATGATGATAACAGTAATACAGTTTACTTGACTATGATACTGAAATGCTGATATGCCCTATTAGGAAGCATATCAGTGACAAATACAGTGAATAGTTTGAAATTACCTTCCCTCAAGCCTACTACTTAGGAATTAAATCCTTCCAGTTCCGTTTCCTCTTCTCACGCCAACTTACAAAACTTCTTTTGTATGGTATCTAACTTATGCCCTGGCAGAAGAGGAAGTTTAAAGAAAAGGAAAGGTATTTACGACTCTATAATACTTTGGATTTTGCCATTTAGAATGCATAGAATATAAGTGAATTATCTTTTGTTTTGATTCAAAACAGAACCTAATGGTCTATCCTATAAAATTTTAATTACCTGTTTTGGTGTATTAACATCAGCCGCATATAAAGCAATTATTACAATGTATCTTCTGTCGTTGTGGCTGCTGGTAGAGCACACAAATGGGACCACGCTGCCACGCCATAGGCACATATCATTGGGTATTATGTACTGAGGAGCATTGTTTTCCAAAGCCTTTGTTCATATTAAAGAGACCCTATTACCAGACCATTCATTTCAAAAAAAAGTTTGCATAAGATGATACACATTTAAAATAATTTACACATGTTATTTTCCTGTAAAAGCCTTCCATTTGTAGACACACACAAACCTTAAGACTACTGCTGGGCACTAACATTTTGAATGTTATGTCACCAGCCACAGCAGGTTCAGAGCTGTCACTTAAGTGACACTGTCAGGGTCTGGATCTGATTTCGGGACCTGTGCTGTGTCTGACAGTAACTCTTCTCGCTGAGCCACCTGAGATGCTGGACAGCTCCCTGCCTGATTGCATAGACAACCTTGCCTTATGTCTTGTTTCTTAGACAACCTTGCCTTATGTCTTGTTTCTCATGAGCCTTGAACTATTTACTCCTCCCATGAATTTCCTGATTTAGGCCACATCTCTGCACTACCTGTTTGCCAGAAAATCGTGCTCTCTCCAGCCAATATCTCGCTCTAGTCAATCCTGCTGCCATCCTCTTTTATATTTTACCAAACAATTGGGTATTATATTGTGATTTTGTGCATTAAAATTCATTAAAGTGTATTTTTTAAAATAAAATTGCGTTTGAAAAACCGCTGCGCAATTATCGTGTGACATAAAAATATGCAACACCCCCATTTTATTCTCTAGGGCCTCTGCTTAAAAAAATATAAAGTTTAGGGGTTCTAAGTACTTTTCTAGTAAAAAAAATTATGTTTTTCACATGTAGAAGAGGAATGTTAGAATTGGCCCGAACTAGAAGTGGTTAAAGGCACATTGCATGTGAATAGAAAATCAGTCTGCAATATAGTGCATTAGGAGGGCTCATGGATTACATACAAAAAGTGCCATTTCTTCTTCCCATGTGAGTTGCTAATTTACTAGTGCTTCTCAGTACATTTAATGCTGCACTTAGATTGGTGCCCCCCAGTGTGTTCTCTTGGTCCTGCAGATGTATCCATCTACCTGTTTCTATCCTGGTCTGAGGTTCCATGCTGTTGTGAGGCTGTCCATTGGAAGCCCTGACTATGTGATGATCGTGATTTTAACTGTCACAATGTGAGTTGCCATTTGTCTTTTCACCACAATAAATCTGTAAAATATGCTACATTCGGACTGCATCCTGCTGTTCTTCTTTTCTGTTTACCTAAAGATACTGATGCATTGAGATCAGCAGAAACTTACCCTGAATGCTCCAGTTGGACTCTATGAATTGTATGCTGTTTTGCATAGACATTTATGTACACGCAAAACTTATTGCGCCAAATACCCTATTACTGCTGTCAAGTTACAGGCCTCACAGCACTCATATGTGAACAGTCACCACTAGATTACATGCAAGTGTTTTGGAGCTTTGAGCCTAGTCCTATACTCAGCAATAAATAAGAAGTGAAACATTGTAATATCAAAATAATTGTTGTAAACCCTCAAGATTTTTCACCTTAATGAATTATATGCGTTAAGGTGAAAAGCGTGGTGGTCACTTGAGAAGAGGAGGAGCCCGGAGCACCACTGGAGGACCCCAGAAGACGGGTTTAGGGGCCTCTCTGTGCAAAACCTTCTGCACAGTGGAGGTGAGTATGACACGTTTGTTATTTAACCGCTTGCCGACGGCTGATCGGCAATTGACGGCGACAATGTGGCTCTGTAACGCGAATCGCCGTCATACGACGGCGGCCGCGATACAGAGCCACTGTGAGCGCGCGCGCGCTCACTGTGTCCGGGGGGGTCCAGGGAGCGGGTGCGGCGGCTTCGATTGCCGCCGGCCACCCGCGATGCCCCCCCCGGAGCGAATGAGCGGAGGTCCGTGTATGTAAACACGGACCTCCGCTCTGTGTGAGGGGGAAGGGCTGTGATCACAGCCTTCCTGTAAGTGAAGGCTGTGACCACTTCCTTTCCCCAGCTAGGCAAGTCCCCCTACAGTAAGAACACGCCCAGGGAACACAGTTAACCCTTAGAGCGCCCCCTGCAGGTTAACCCCTTCACTGCCAATGGCATTTACACAGTAATCAGTGCATTTTTATAGCACTGATCGCTGTATAAA
>BLSH010215039.1:312816-340859 GCA_018402905.1 Glandirana rugosa | reverse complement strand
AACTGTCTCCGGTTTAATTTACATCTAACTTATCAACAGAACAGTCACGTTTGTCGTTACAATTATACGTTTCAAAGAAAATGCAACTGGAACAATAGACGTATAGATTTGTACTTTTTCGGGTTTCATGAAAAGTTGACTTCGAATATAACTCAATACACATTTGGGTGAGTTAATTTATAGTATATTCGAAATTGTACCATTGTAATAAAAATCCGGAGTATGTGTGCCCGCATATATTTTTTTATTTGTTTTGCAGCCCGGGCTGCAGTTCCTTTTTTTCCGCTGCAAAAAGCCGCAATACATAACTGCAAAAAGCGAAAAACGTCAATACATAACGCCGAAAAACGTCGCCTTTTTTTCCTTGACGTCGGGCCCGACGTTTTGTTTATTTTTTTATATACGCCCGTGTGTATGAGGCCTAAAAATAATGTTACCATGTTAAAGCTTATATGATATTTAATTGAGTGGGTTTACACATAACTCAATATAAGCTTCAGTTGAAAAGTACTTTGGGCTTTTTCATGTTTAGATATGCAGATAACAAGGTCAACGTAAAAGAAACTTTGCATATTAACATTGCTGTTTGCACTGACAAGACAACTATTCAATCTACATTTAATTTGGCCTCTGTCAAACTAAATGTGGCCATAGAAGCTCATACTTTGGTTGCCAGGTGATCAGATGTGAATAGATGCGTGACAGGTTGGCAAGTTTTAGATAAAGATATACAGTAGGTTTCCGTTCTAATGTAAACATCTTTATTTCTCACGGTCTATCAACTGTAGACCAACGAGTACAAAGAGAGGAGTGAGAAGTTAAAAGAAAAGGCAAATAGTGCCCGACCAGTAAAGCATTGCCATTCTCACTTTACTGGTTTAACTGTAAATATACCTATCATTTCTAACCTTTGTCCAGCTTAAACCTTTACATTAAAAAGACCCTTTCATGTTATACTTTGGCAGCCTTAGCAGTCCCTGGTGATGTGTCAAACTTCATTTTGAAAGCCTTTTTTTTTTTTTTTTTTAAAGAAATAAACACACCTTTTTATGAAATGTACAGGTCCTACATCCTCTTGAAGGGTGAAAGAGGAAAAAAGTTGCATAATTTCAAACTGAAAATCTTTATATCTAACTATCTATCTATCTATCTATCTATCTATCTATCTATCTATCTATCTATCTATCTATCTATCTATCTATCTATCTATCTATCTATCTATCTATCTATCTAAATATATATACATATATATATATATATATATATATATATATATATATATATATATATACAGGCTGGGCCATTTGTATGGATAAACCTTAATAAAATGGGAATGATTGGTGATATTAACTTCCTGTTTGTGGCACATTAGTATATGTGAGGGGGGAAACTTTTCAAGATGGGTGGTGACCATGGCGGCCATTTTGAAGTTGGCCATTTTGAATCCAACTTTTGTTTTTTCAATAGGAAGAGGGTCATGTGACACATCAAACTTGTTGGGAATTTCACAAGAAAAACAATGGTGTGCTTGGTTTTAGCGTAACTTTATTATTTCATGAGTTATTTACAAGTTTCTGACCACTTATAAAATGTGTTCAATGTGCTGCCCATTGTGTTGGATTGTCAATGCAACCCTCTTCTCCCACTCTTCACACACTGATAGCAACACCGCAGGAGAAATGCTAGCACAGGCTTCCAGTATCCGTAGTTTCAGGTGCTATACCTGTTAATACCACCAACCATTCCCATTTTATTAAGGTGTATCCATATAAATGGCCCACCCTGTATATATATATATTTATATATCCTCTTTCTTGACGATCATTTCTCCTGTATCTGGAATAAATATGCAAGAGTTCTAACTTTGCGTTGACCACATTGGTGATGTGCTTGTTTCTGGTAATTGACTCAAAAAATAGTAGCCATGAACAGTCAGAAAGTTAGCATTATCAGGAAGTTGGCAATGGCATCTCTCAGCACAGATTTAAAAAGAATTAGTTTTTGGTCTAAAAAGAATTTGCTTTAAATCTGTCACAGCTGTGGCTAGTATCTACCCATGCTTCTAGTATGCACTCATGCACCACCTCTCTGCATGTGCTTATACAACCCCTTTCAACATATACCCATGTATTCCCTCCCACGATGTTCCCATACACCCATTCTTAGCATACATTTTGTTGCATCTACATGTAGGCATTAAGCCCTTCCAGATATACTTACTGTGTATACTCCTTCCCACCATGTATCCATACACCCCCTCTCAGCATGTATTGTGTTTCATCTATTTATTTTTGGTATATTTCAATGCATTTACCGTATATGCCGTTCCTTATGTAAACCTCAGTAAAACACTCTGTGGCTTGTAAAATGACTACCTATACATCATCCCCCTTTCACTTATCACCATGGGTCAGGTCCAAAAATACTATATTACCCAGGCATCCTCAAACTACGGCCCTCCAGCTGTTGCAGAACTACACATCCCATGAGGCATTGTAAAACTCTGACATTCACAGACATGACTAGGCATGATGGGAATTGTAGTTCCTGAACAACTGGAGGGCCATAGTTTGAGGACCCCTGATATAACCAAATGTTTGTTAACAGCTGATCATCACACTCACCGTATGGCTGAAAGTATGTGGATGTCTCTCCAAGTGATCAAGTTCACATGTTTCCAGTGAAGGGTACTGGGTACAAAGACATTTTAAACAATTATATACTTCCAATCTTGTGGCAATAGGCCCTTTGGGAAGACCCTATTTTGTTCCAGCATGACTCTGCCCCTGTGCACAAAGCCAAGGCCATGAGCACATGGCTTGAGGAGCTTGATGTGAAGGATCTCTAGTAGCATCAACATTTTTAAAGAGGAATTTCACCCTTTATAAAAATAAATAAATAAAAGTCAGCAGCTACAAATACTGTCTGCCTGTCTTCCCACATCTGATTCTTCCTCTTGTAGGTCCCTGGCATCTTAATTTGGTAGCTGACTTTGACTTCCAGGAGAATCACGGCTGGCTCCCCCTGCATTTAACGTGATATTGCGCAGCACAGTAAGACTAGTCCTACAGCTTACTGGGATGTGTGAGATGTCCAGGAGGCTGCTGATAGGACAAAGGGCAGGACGAGCAACATAATTTTCGCCTAGGTTTGAATTGAGGGAGTGGTAGTGGATACGTCCAAAAAGATACCCGTTCCCCGTAAAAAAACAAAACAAAAAAATACCCCAAAAAAACTGAGTGAAGGTCTATTTTAATCGCACTGAATATCTTTGGGATAAATGGGGAAAACCAGTTCTGAGCTGGGTCTACTTACCCAACATTAGTACCTAACCTCATAAATGTTTGTCTTGTTTTTTTTTTTGTCTGAATGGACACAGATACCTTCAAACACACTATAGGAAAGTATTTCCCAGAAAAAGCAAAGACCGCTACAGTCAAAAAAGAGGGACGGAAACTCCATACAAATGTGTATATTTTTAGAATGGGATGCCCAATATAGGTGTGATAGTTGGGTGTCCGCAAAATATTAGCTATGTAGTGTATTTTCAAAATTCATTGGCATTAGTAAGATTAAAAGCTATATATTTTAATATTTATTTTATTTATTTATTTCAATTTACGAAACGCTTTACATATATATTGTACATTCACATCAGTCCTTAACCTCAAGGAGCTTACAGTCTAAGGTCCCTAACTCACATTCATACACATACTAGGGCCAATTTAGACAGGATCTAATTAACCTACAGCATGTCTTTGGAGTGTGGGAAGAAACCAGAGTACCAGGAGGAAACCCACGCAGGCACAGGGAGAGCATGCAAACTCCAGGCAGGTAGTGTCGTGGTTGGGATTCGAACCAGCGATCCTTTTGCTGCTAGGCGAAAGTGCTACCCACTCACTGTGCCGCCCAATATGGTGGCATTAGCACCAATACTTTTGAATATCTTTGCATTCCAGCCCAAGAACCAAGAAACAATAGATACTTTCTGGAAAAATAACTGATAAGTACACGTTTAAATATATGTTATATGCACACATATAAACACATCCAACTGTCTTACGTTGCCAGTAAGGACAATCATGTTATATCATGTTATATCCTGAGTTTCTGCTATTGGCATAAAACACTTACCTGAAACCTACTGTAAAGTGACTTTGGCTCTGGATACCTTAATGTGTCTGGTATTTACAAGGTAAATGAATGTGAAATATCCAGAGTTTTAGAATGGATTGCATTTTGCAGCAGATGGACTCTACAGTATAATTATAGGTTATAAACAGAGCCTGCACCCATTTATATCAGGGCTTGCTAACAGCAGCTGGTTCCTAGCAACTGCCATATTTATAGGCACACTATGTATATTCTTTTTTTATATACAGGAACATTTAGATCATTTGCATTGTAGATATTGTGTACTCAAGTTTTAAATATAGTTTTTTATCCTTTAGTGGCTGCATTTTGTTTCACTGACTAATACAGTTTTGTGTACATTGGCACATTGTTCACTCTCCTAACTACCTTATTAATAAAAACACCCTGTTAAACATTAGTGTTACAGTAAATACAACCACATACCAACCTACTTTTTAAATGGCTTTAGACAAGCATAATTGTTTTTGTTTTTTTTGTTTTTTTTTAATTTAACGTGGACGCATTCTTACATTCTCTGTTAATCAAAGTAAATATCTATAGAGGGAGGCTGTTAAGTGAATGATCAGTCCTCTTACATATAGAAATGAATATGGGCATTCAGTTAGTAAAATGGGGACTATCAATATTGAGTAAGCCAGTGAACCGAAGGCCATATATTAAGGTCAACATGAGTGATGATGACATTTTATAATCTTGTTTGTCAATAACTTAAAGGGGTTGTAAATGTTTAAAAAAATAACAAATATGTCATGCTTACCTCCTCTGTGCAGCGTTTTTTCACAGGGTAGCCCCGATCCTCCTCTTCTGGGGTCCCTCAGTGGCGCTCCACCCTGCATCGAGTGCCCAGAGGCGCACTCCCATGTCCTGCTGCTACGTCCATTGACACAGACAACAGGACTCGGCCCGACCCCAGCTCCTGCGTCACTGGATTTGATTGACAGCAGCGGGAGCCAATGGCTGCGCTACTATCAATCTATCCAAACAGGACCGAGACATCGGCTGGAGCGGGTGTGCTCGTCCCCGGTGCTGGAAAGACCAAATTCAGGTACCTAAAAGGGTGGCTAAGGGGGCTGGTGCACTACAGGAGGTTTTTACCTTAATGCATAGAATGCATTAAGGTGAAAAACCTCAAGGGTTTACAACCCCTTTAAAGTATATCTAGATCCAAGCTTTTTTCTATTAGATTAGGGATTGGTTAAAACCCCTTGAGGTTTTTTTTCCTGTTTGTGGCCCATTGGGGTGATTTCCCTTTGCTTCAGATTCTAGAGGCACAACAAGAAGTGCGAATACATTTTTCAAAAGTCAGAGGAAATCACCTCATTCGTGTTCTGCTAACAACCATAAAAATTTGGATTTCTTCTGGATTTTACGTTCAGCTTCTAGGACAAACAAAGGGGTTGAATCTCCCCAGCAGGGGTGCAAGCTTTAAAAAATCCTTCTAACCCTCCCCTACTATATCCAAAGCTTAAAAAAACTTTGATTTTGGATATCCTTTATTATGTAGTTAGCATAGTGAGCATACAGTGACATAAATATTTGGTTTAAATGTTTTTAAAGATTATAGAGGGAAAAGAATATTGAAAAAACAAAAAAGGTTTGACCAGTTATTATTCTAAGGTCGGCCATACACGGAACACATTTCATGGGTTGCAGGAAAGAAATTTGCTCAATTCCCCCATCATCATAGTGTTGATGTGGGAATCTCTCCGGCTGGACCATTGTCTTCTCCCGGTGGGGGTTGGGTGGGTGGGAGAAGACATTGATTATCGCTAGTGGCTATAGTAGCCGTTTCTGATAATTGTAAGCTAATCTGGCAGGCTGGTTGTACTCAAGTTGATTGATCAATCAACTTGGTACATTCAGCCTGCCCACTAATGGTTTGAGATTCAAACAGTGTATGGCCGGCCTTAGTATAGTTTTATTATTATTATCAACTTGATTATCTTTTTTGTTTTTAAGTGTTTTCAAAACCTTGTTGTTTTTCGCTTGTTGATCTGGCCTTCCTGTCTCATGGGGGAATAATGGAGCCATCCTTGGACATCCTTGGACGACAGCATTCACAACTTGTGGATTGGGTGGTGTTGGATGCACTAACAAATTTAGATAGACTTGACTAACAAATTAAAGCCAAACTACCTTTTTAAGCAGGTGCAGCAACATTTTTTTTTCCCTTTTGGGGTAAAGCTTTTGCCTAAATGAATAAAAGCTGACTACTGTAAGCATCCCTGTCAGTGGTAAATGGTAAATGGTCAGTGGCATAGCACACTGTATATATCTTTTCCAAAAATGAGGCTTGCAAATACCTATTTAGAGCTCTCTTCAGGTCATGTGACTCATGGCTGCTTTATAGCTCAGAGACAAGGCATCTGCAGGAGAGGCTGTGCGGCCACATAATCTCCCCAGCTGACGTCAGAGGGAGATCTCGTTCCCTCCTGCAGAAGCCAACCATTGGAGCTGAAAAGTGGCCGCGGGTCATGCGACCGGCCTGAAGAGAGCTCTAAATAGGTATTTACAAGCTCCATTTTTGGAAAAGATATATACAGTGTGCTATGCCCCCTATGGCTATATTGGAGGGGCTGGCAGTGATTTCTAAATGTGCATTAACAAACACTTTAAGAGTTGTTATGTGGTTGTTTACAAGTTATGAATAAACAACCCTGAGAAACACCCAATCTGTGAATACCCATGCTCTGTTGGGAAACGTAGTTTCTTGCACTGCCTCCCCTGCCACCAGTCACAAACTTTTAGGATGGAGTTGATGAATTGAAATCATATGAACTACAAATGTAATTTAATCTAAAAGCAAGACATTATTTTTTTAAATTGTAAAAGCAAAACTAAGGGTTAAAAGTGGGCAAAGACCCTGGAGTTCATTTTAAGAAATTCTATAGTCTCGGTAGAGAGGTCATTATTGTAATCTCTTCCCTTGAGAATGAACTTTGCTTCCTGCTGAATTAGACAGAACCAATGTCTTTATCAGTTTTTCTCATGGGTATGTGGATGCCATTATAGAAGTCAGGATATGCAGATTCATTCTGATGCCTTGCAGTTAAGACAAGCAAAATTTCTTCATCCTTGGTGTTCTTAAACTTCAGAAGTCATGGAAAGTACAACCAAAGTTTAGAGCAATGCAAGACGTAGAGACATTCATATTGAAATGACAGCACCAACCACAGCCAAGAAGTTGTCTTCCAGATCTCAGAAAGTCATCCTTTACAGGAGGTAATGTTACTAACTTCAGCATTCTTTACAGGGGCTGATTATGGCCTCTTAAAGGAAAATATAGTGTTTCTAACAGGCACATTTTTCAACTTATTATTTGAGTGTTACTGTAATATTTTAATGTGGCTCACAATTTTACATTCTTGCTCATGTTATAAGCTGTTGGAAACTGTCTGACACTGGACTTTAGAGTCTTTGTTGTTATCTTTATGGATCTTTGAGGATTAATTACTTCACAGTATGCACTGCTAGAGAGGTTGCAGTTTCTAGTTTTAAAGCTCCTTTACCGCTTGCTAAAAATATACATAAATTTTAATGTCCCATCAGTAGCCACGGCACTCTATGTTTGAGATAAATGCCCAGGTGCTCACCCACAAAGAAAGCCATACGAATCCAAAACTGGTGTGTGATGTCATCACTAGTAGGGGGTGTTGTTGGTGGGTGGGACTTTAGGTTTATAGGTTTGTTCGCTTCCATGTTGTAGTGTAGAGAGAAATGGACTGAGTTTCATTGAAACGTCACAATCAAAATGGTCCTGTTTTGATCTATCTGCTCTGCAAGACCTGTGAGTGCCTCTATACCAGTTTTGGATTTGTATAAACTTTAATAGTCTGGGCACAGGTGCACTTTAAACCTCCCTGCTTAAAACATGTCTAAACCCAAGAACAAAATACAAAATACAGTATTGCAGCTTACTAGTCCTTAGATATTAATAGTGAAAAAAACAGCACTGACGTCAAAAGTTAATAATGTGCCATAAAAAATTATGTAGAATATATATAAAGTGCTACTAGTGCTAGAAACAATGCCAACATTATAAATATTTATAAAATGCCACTAGTGCTTGAATTATACAATATATATGAGCTATAGGCTGTGCAAAAAAGTGATCAATGTGCAAACTTGGAGAAAACTTAAGTCTCTTATAATTAATAAAATGCTTGTGCTTCTGTGCTCAATTTTGATAGGTGACTTATGTGAATCCAATCCGTGGGTATATCTCACTCACCAGACTTGTTGGGCCCACTTACCGTACAGCAAGATGGGCCACAAAGGCTTGTAGGTCTCTTTGGGGGGACCTCTCCCACTGGCGTGGCCTCCGCTGGCTCCTTTGAGGTGGGAGGTCTCCAGATATGGTCTCCACCAATAGGAATCGTGTCGGGTATATAGAAGAGAAACTCTTCATAGGGTGATATCGTTTACCACTGTGTATTTATTTCATATTGGTAAACATGTATCATATAAAATTACTGGTAAAAACTGTTAAAATATGTTAAAAAACAACCCCAAATCCAGGGCTCTGTGACGGTATCACGTCCCTATGGAGTTATATATTTGTCCCTGTTTGTAAGTGATGGAAGCTGCCTACTGTCACCCGCAAGCGTTCTGCTCCCTGGGCTCCGAGGGGCGTGCGTGAAAGCGTAGACTGACGCGTTTCATCGTCATAAAGCGATATGCTTTTGATAACGTTTCTTTATGATGACGAAACGCATCAGTCTATGCATATTTTTAGCACTGATCACTGTGTTACTGTCACTGGTTTCCAGCATCTGATTTGTCCACCCACCGCAATATCGCAGTCCTGCTATAAGTCCTGCTATATAACTAATTAAAATTCCATAAATATATCCCATAGTTTGTAGATATAACTTTTGTGCAAACCAATCAATATATGCTTATTGGGATTTTTTTAACCAAAAATATGTAGCAGAATACATATTGGCCTAAACTGATGAAGAAATTAGATTTTTTTAAATTTTTTTATTGGATATGTTTTATAACAGAAAGTAAAAAAAATGTTTTTTTTTTCAAAATTGTCAGACTTTTTTTAATTTGGGTACAGTGTCGCACCACCGCGCAATTGTCAATTAAAGTAACACAGTGCCGTATCACAAAAAATGGCCTGGTCATGATGGGGGGTAAATCTTCCGGAGCTGAAGTGGTTAAGTGAAAGTGTAGTAAGGAGTAACAATGGTATAACACAAAAAGCAAAGCCTACGTGTATATTAGTCAGATATGACTTCCCCATGTACTTATATCTATACCAATTCCAAACTACACAGAAGCCAAATTCTTTTAATAATTAACCCTTTCCAGCTGCCAGCAGCCAGCTTTAAAAGTTTTAACCCGGAGGCATTCAATGGGCTTCATGGTCATGTGATTATTGTGATTGGCAATCACAGTGATGACAAGATCAGAACCCTGGCCCACCAGCCCACTGTAGTCACAATGCTGGGGGCACCGAGTGAACATGCTCCCTACACAGAACAGTGACACTGCCTGGATGCATCTGTGTGGCAGCTCGGCGTTAGGGCCTGCTGATGTGATGTAACCGATGTTAAAGAGTTATAGGGTAACTAAACAAAAATGTAAAAAAAGGAATATATTAGAGCTTGCACTGCTTAGATGTGCAGGCCGCATTAGTTTTCTTTTTTTCAGGCTAAGAACATTTTTAGAAAATACCTGTTAAACTTGCCAGAAATGCAGTTTGAAAGCAAAACAATGCTATCTTTCGTCTGTAAAAACTACTAATCCTCCATTGCCAAAGGAATGAAAATGAACAGGGGCAGGTTTTAGGCCCATTGCACACAGGGTTCCTAGAAATGCCACATTTTTAGGCATTCAGGTATTTTTCTTTACTGAGCTAAATGCAGTCTTTTGTTTTTAATGGGCCTGTACACACCGGCGTATAAAATTGCTCTGCATATAGATCAATAAACAAAAATGTAAACATCTGTATTGCCAGTCACTACTTTTACATGCAGTTCTAGTCCATCCAGTTAAACAAACAGAAAATAAAATACAAGTGATTTGCAAGTACACGCAAATACATGCTTACACGGCCTTCCCTTGATTTAAGATAGCTAGAAGAATGTTTTTACGCACATGTACGGGTATGCATGAATACGCTCAAGTGCTATACAGCTCATTCTTACTTTTTTTTGCCAGGAATATCTGCATATGTCAGTACCACATGCAAGTACCCTAAAATCCAGCCTAGTTGATAACCATGGTTCCCTTAATAGATACAGAAGAGTAAGCGAGCATTGTACTCCTTGGACAGGAAGTGTGTTACTGGCATGATCACCAGGTGAAAATAAAGAGAAGGCCTGAAAAAAATAAAACTATTTAAACCACAACATTTTATAATTGGTAATCTGCAATGTGTTAGATTTTTGTTTTTGGATTCAGATACACTTCAATCGCATAACATTATATCATGCTAATCTATTTTGCATGCACATATTTGAAAAAATTATTTCAAATAATTATTTATTTAAAGGTATTTGTAATCATCATCATCCAATAGTTTTTTTTTTAATTTTGAGAAGATGAAACTTTATTATAACTCAGACAGAAACACTAAAAAAGGCCTGTCTAAGGCAAAAAGACTGTACTGACATTTTCTTTACAATAGTAGACCATTCTACAGTGTAAAGTACAGGGTGGGCCATTTATATGGATACACCTTAATAAAATGGGAATGGTTGGTGATATTAACTTCCTGTTTGTGGCACATTAGTATATGTGAGGGGGGAAACTTTTCAAGATGGGTGGTGACCATGGCGGCCATTTTGAATCCAACTTTTGTTTTTTCAATAGGAAAAGGGTCATGTGACACATTAAACTTATTGGGAATTTCCCAAGAAAAACAATGATGTGCTTGGTTTTAACGTAACTTTATTGTTTCATGAGTTATTTACAAGTTTCTGACCACTTATAAAATGTGTTCAATGTGCTGCCCATTGTGTTGGATTGGCAATGCAACCCTCTTCTCCCACTCTTCACACACTGATCGCAACACCGCAGGAGAAATGCTAGCTGCACATCTCGTATCTTCACAGCATAGACAATTGCCTTCAGATGACCCCAAAGATAAAAGTCTAAGGGGGTCAGATCGGGAGACCTTGGGGGCCATTCAACTGGCCCACGATGACCAATCCACTTTCCAGGAAACTGTTCATCTAGGAATGCTCGGACCTGACACCCATAATGTGGTGGTGCACCATCTTGCTGGAAAAACTCAGGGAATGTGCCAGCTTCAGTGCATAAAGAGGGAAACACATCATCATGTAGCAGTTTCGCATATCCAGTGGCCTTGAGGTTTCCATTGATGAAGAATGGCCCCACTATCTTTGTACCCCATATACCACACCATACCGTCAATTTTTTGGTTCCAACAGTCTTGGAGGGATCTATCCAATGTGGGTTAGTGTCAGACCAATAGCGGTGGTTTTGTTTGTTAACTTCACCATTCACATAAAAGTTTGCCTCATCACTGAACAAAATCTTCTGCGTAAACTGAGGGTCCTGTTCCAATTTTTGTTTTGCCCATTCTGCAAATTCGATCTGGGTTATCCTCGTTGAGATGCTGCAGTAGCTGGAGTTTGTAAGGATGCCATTTGTGAGTAGCTAATATACGCCGAAGGGATGTTCGACTAATGCCACTCTCCAGTGACATGCGGCGAGTGCTACGCTGTGGGCTCTTGCTGAATGAAGCTAGGACAGCCACTAATGTTTCTTCATTAGTGACAGATTTCATGCGTCCACATTTTGGCAAATCCAACACTGAACCAGTTTCACGAAACTTAGCAAGCAGTTTGCTAACTGTAGCATGGGAGATGGGTGGTCTCGTAGGCTGTCTTGCATTGGAAATCTGCTGCAATGACCCGGTTACTGCGTTCACCAGACATCAACACAATTTCTATCAGCTCCGCACGTGTTAACCTCGGCGACATGTCAATGGCTGTAAACAAAGAGAAACTTCTAAATAACTCATGAAAGAATAAAGTTACGTTAAAACCAAGCACACCATTGTTTTTCTTGTGAAATTCCCAATAAGTTTGATGTGTCACATGACCCTCTTCCTAATGAAAAAACAAAAGTTGGATTCAAAATGGCCAACTTCAAAATGGCCGCCATGGTCACCACCCATCTTGAAAAGTTTCCCCCCTCACATATACTAATGTGCCACAAACAGGTAGTTAATATCACCAACCATTCCCATTTTATTAAGGTGTATCCATATAAATGGCCCACCCTGTATATATATACAGGCGGTCCCCTAGTTACAAACATCCAACTTACATACGGCTCCTACTTACAAACGGAGGGAGACAACAGGAAGTGAGAGGAAATCTACCTCTAGGAAGGGAAATTCACTCCTGTAAGAGTTATTATGGGAAAAAGGTGTCTCCACTGATACTTTATCACCAATCCTTGTTTCCACAACAACACAAAATTATCAAAATCCAATTATCATTGGGACAGAAAGTGAGGTGAAATCTTCTGAACAGAAATATAGACAGCAAAACAAACATTACAGTGGTGTTACCCCTTCCCTATGCTATCCAAAAAGCTTAAAAATAGTGTTTTTGGCTGGAGCTACACTTAAAAAAATGTACCTGTTCCGACTTACAAACAAATTTGACTTATGAACAAACCTACAGTCCCTATCTTGTTTGTAACCCGGGGACCGCCTGTATATGTTCCTTATTTCCCTAGAAAATAGGGAAACGGCCATTACTGGGAAGGGAAGACAGAAAGTAATAAAAACCCCATGGAAATTCTAAAGCTTACCTATTTTACTGAAAAAGTGTTTACTTGTAGGCTGTGTACCCACCAGAGAAACCACAATTCCCAGTCCCAACCACTAATAAAAATCTGATAGGGCTCGTAATTCTTCCCCACTCTGTCCAAAATGTAGAAAATTCTAAATCTGTGGGGTATTAGAGTCAGATCTAATCCATCCTTGGGCTAACTCCTACTAAACAGTATATATTCCCTTTTAGACCTTCAGAGCTTTTTACTAACAACCATGGTTTCCTTAGTTCCCCCTTAATAAGTTAGAAAACTGCATAATAAATTATGGAAACCTCCCATCCAGTGCACCCTCAAACTGACCCCCATCTCCACTCCACCTTGTGAAAGCAGTAGCTTCCTTCCAGTTGCTTTTGATTGACCCCCTTCTCCCAATAACACCCTGAACCCAGGTGATTGAACTAGGCTTGGACCTGCTAACTTGCCTAACTTACCCTCCTTTTTTTTTGAACAACCATATTCACTAAAACCAATGTTTTGGTTGCGCCTTTATTTTTCCTGCTTTGCCTCTTATTGTATCACTTGATGACATTTACTGAATGGTGGATTTTGAAAAACTAAGCCCGACTGAGATCTTTATTTTAGTTGTAAATTGATTTGTTTTTTTTTCCTGTACCTGTCAATTTTGCTGCAAAAACATAAATAAAGAATGCATGGAGAAAAAAACTGTGGGGCATTAGATCAATCAAGCATAGACAAATATGTTTGCTAGCTGTATAAGAAGAATTGAGAACTATATACAGTATTGTTTGTTGCAATTGCTGGGAGCTTAAGCCCTGACGTTAAAAGTTCTAATCTAATGGAAAAAATGCAGTTGACTTTTTTGTCATGTAAAGTGTTCATTAACACTTGATTGTTAACCCCTATACTGCCTTATCATTGCCAACTATACCCAGATTGGTAGCAACAAAATAGGACTGGCCTTGGATCACTTTTTGGATTTTGAGAGGAAAGATTTATTTGCTGTTAAGATAATGTTCTTTGTTGTATATTGCCCTTCTACATTATGACTGTCCATGGTCATGCTTTTCTTTATATATGTAGATTGCAATGTTAGCTCTCCTGTTGTTTCTTTCTTCTCTTCAAAATTCAGTTTTTTGCCAAGAAATTGTTTTCTTTTCTTCTGCCTGCTGTATGCCTGAATCAGCCAGATGCCCTTGGACTTGTATCTTTGACACTGAAGTGTTGTTGTCTGCAAGAGACAGTACATTACTGCTCTCCCTGACTCACCCCACTGCCAGATCCGCTCCCATAACTTCATTCTTGGAAAGTTTCTGAGTCTCTAGGGAGATAAAACATGGGCAACATTTGCTCTTGCCTGAGCAATTTCAGAAGGCATTCAGTCTTGCTTTGTTAATGCTGTTACTAAAGGTGGGCAAAGGGGCATGAGAATTTCTGCTCACAGCCTATAAATGTAGCATCTGAAAGTTCATTCTCTGTGTTTGCATGGTTCATATACACAATTAATGTTATTCTCTTCTTAGAATGTACATTTGGAACACTGTGTTTATATTTGAATTTCACTTTAAAATAGTTGTATTATTTTTGCATCTGAACACAATGAGAAAAATGCTTATTTAATCAGTTTGGTTTTTGAAATAATAGAATATGTAAAAGGTCTTTTTTTATATTTTTTATTATATTGTCATTTAGTTAATTTGTGACACTAAATACTAGTTTAAAATTCATATTGGAGTATGTATTTTTAATTAAAAAAAGCCCATTCTATTGATCTCAGGCTCCTCCAAATCTCCAAATTCCTGACTTCCTGTTACAGGGTGGCTACGTTCGTTCTCCAAGGTCCCACTGTATGTAGGAACATAGAGACCCCCTCTTGTGTTTTCCCAAAGTGGTCTAGGCACAATGGGATTTTCTATGAGCTTGGAGAGAAGACAATCAGTAAAATGGTCATTTAATAAGTTTGGTTTTTGGAATAATTGAATATGTAAAAGGTCTATTTTTAAAAAAATGTATATTGTCATTCAGTTAATTTGTGACACTAAATACTAGTTAAAAATTCATATTCAAGTATGTATTTTTAATTTAAAAAAGTCCCTTCTATTAATCTCAGGCTCCTCCAAATCTCCAAATTCCTGACTTCCTGTTACAGGGTGGCTACGTTCATTCTCCAAGGTCTCACTGTATGTAGGAACATAGCCACCCATTCTTGTGTTTTCCCAAAGTGGCCTAAGCACAATGGGATTTTCTATGTGCTTGGAGCAGTGCACCTGATAGCAACTAGCCTGCACTGCTCAATCCAAACAGATGGAAATGAAGGGGTAATGAGAGTTTAGGAGCTCACAAAGGATATTACATGGAAGCAGAAAAAAACAGATGATTTCATAAAAAAATGATTGAAGGACTATTAAGTAATGGATGTGCATGTATTATTTTTGAAAAAAGGATATTGTTTAGTATCACTTTAAAGTAGAACTATGGGCAAAACTTTTTTTTTCATTTTGGTTAAAGTAAGTGAGGGTTATAACTCCTATCAGGTTTTTTCATCATCTGTGTCCCATTGCAGAGATTTCCTTTCACTTCCTGTCCCATAGCCAAACAGGAAGTGAGAGGAAATCCCTGCAAATTAAGGGAATTTCTTGGGGACCCCCAGGTCACCAAAACTAGTGTCCCTATTAGAAGATTTCCCGTCTATTACTTTTCTGGGAACAACCCAAAAATTTGAATTTTCTTTTACTTTCACTTTCAATGATAATGGTAAACAGGACAAATAGAGAAGGTGAATCTCCTTAACGGGGGCACAGAAAGCAATACAAACTGACAGGTGTTCTAACCAATCTCCACTCTATCCAAAACGAAAAAAAAAGTTTTGCCTTTAGTTATAGTTTAAGTTACTTATTGGATGCCATTGCTAAGAATAATGACGTTTATTGATATTATCTGCTATAGTTTGCGTCAGTAGGGATGCAACAGAGGCAGGCATTGCTAGTGGTAATATGGCCGGCCACAGCTCCATCCCGAGCCAACATGTTCTATCTGACGTCAGTTTTTCTGGGTTCAGCAGGTGGGGTTCTCGATGACATGCCGATAGACCCGCTCCCTCCTCCTGTTCTTCAATGAAAGCCTATGCCTCCCAGGATATGTGACGTGCATATCCCTGGAGGCACCGCAGGCAGTGAGCCCATCATTCGCCAGTAACGTGCAGGGGAGGTGGGGCAGACTTTCAATAGAAAAAAACACATAAACAAAAGAAAAAAAATGCCCTATCCCGCCACAGGAAAGGAGGAGGGGTGGAGAGGTGGGATCTTCCTCGGGAGAGTGAAGGTCCACTTTAAATACTGCATATTTTTGAGCATCAAGTATGTATTAGAGACATGTTCACTACATCCATTTACAAGCTGTAAGCAATAAACCAATCAAAGGTCATGCATCATATCTATTTAATAGTATGATTCAATTCATCTCAGTTTTCTTTTGACATAGTGTGGCTCATGTTCACTTGTGTTCAATTGCATTTAAGGGCTACATAAAAAACACATCAAAGGCCACTAGTAGACAGTAGGCAGTTACTACACTTGTCTGATGAAGATGTAGTAAGAGTTGATCAGCACACCAAATGTGAAGAAAATCCAAGGACGTGGGTGAACTGGCGATTTTCTTTTGGTTTACACTTACCTGATACAGGAATTGTTTAACAGTAGTGGCATATAACAATTTCTGAATGCTTGGTTTATTTCAGACACGAAGAGACATCCTTTGGCTTATGGGCAAGGTAGTACAATTTAAGGCTGCCAGTGCAACAGATTTATTTACCCGTGTACTTTACACGTGCAAGTCACCTTTATTTTGTTTGCGTGCGTAACTGTTTACATGCTTGAGTCTGTTGCAGCTACAGTAGAAATGAATACTTAATAAGGAAATAACATTCATTTTAAGTAGTTAATTCTATAATAATATAATTAAATGGACATTTCGGCAATAGTTTTTGAAGACAATAGATATTTCCGATGAACATAAAAGATTAATATATTGTATTACATTTCCTGCAGACTTTACTGCAGCTAGCTCAGGTATCTTAAGAGGGCAGTTTTCTTCAAGGATTTGTTTCTGTAGGTGCGTGATGTAAATAAATCTTCTTTCTATATTTCTGTAGTCTGTGAAAACTGTCACACCTAGTCCCATTGTGTCTATTTAAGTCTTTGGACTTTTGTGAGTAAGGGGTCATGTCAAGCCAACTAAATAGCACATGAGTATGACAAGGAATCTTGGATTTTCCTTCCCAACACTAAACCTGTTACACAGTTGATCATAAGATCTAGATAGAGTATGGATTACTCAGGAAGCACAAATAAAAAGTAATGTCAATCAATGAATAAAAATGCATAACATGTAAAGCTTTATTATACCAATCCTGATATATACTATATTGCCAAAAGTATTGGGCTGTCTCCCTTTACACGCACATGAACTTTAATGGCATTTCAGTCTTAGTCTGTAAGGTTCAATATTGAGTTGGCCCACCCCTATAACAGGCTCAACTCTTCTGGGAAGGCTATGGGAATATTTGACCATTCTTCCAGAAGCGCATTTGTGAGGTCAGGCACTGATGTGGACTAGAAGGCCTGGCACGCAATCTCCGCTCTAATTCATCCCAAAGGTCTTCTATCGGGTTGAGATCAGGATTCTGTGCAGGCCAGTCAAGTTCCTCCACCACAAACTCACTCATCCATGTCTTTATGGACCTTGCTTTGTGCACTGGTCCAAATCATTTGGTGGAGGGGGGATTTTGGTGTGGGGTTGTTTTTTAGGGGTTGGGCTTGGCCCCTAGGTCCCAATGAAGGGAACTCTTAAGACATCAGCATACCAAGACATTTTGGACAATTTCATGCTCCCAAATTTGTGGGAACAGTTTAAGGATGGCCCTTGCTGTTCCAACATGACTGCGCACCAGTGCACATAGCAAAGTCCATAAAGACATGGATTTGCGAGTTTGGGGTGAAGGAACTTGACTGGCCTGCACAGAGTCCCGACCTCAACCCGATAGAACACCTTTGGGATGAATTCAAGCAGAGACTGCAAGCTAGGCTTTCTCGTTCACATCAGTGCCTGACCTCACAAGTGCACTTCTGGAAGAATGGGCAAACATTCCCATAGACACTCTCCTAAACCTTATGGACAGCCTTCACTGAAGAGTTGAAGCTGTTATAGCTGCAAAGGGTGGGCCAACTTAATATTGAACCCTACGGACTAAGACTGGGATTCCATTCAATTTCATGTGCATATAAAGGCAGGTGTTCCAATACTTTTGACAATATAGTGTATAATCCAATCCTGATGTATAAATCTACAAAAATGTACAATTACACTACAACACACAACAGCCCACGGTGTATCAACAATATCCCCATTAAACATATAGTAGAACTACTGTTAACATTGTTTCAATAAAATGCAATATTTTGATATTATCACAGTTCTCAATGAATTAATGTTTGGTCCTGGATTTATATTGATTGCTGTCAAATTATAGCCCAATAGGTAAAATACTAATTTAATATCACAAAACCAAATAAGTACTTTGGATTATTTGGTCCTGAAAGTAGGAAAATATCCCTCTGTGATGGCAGAATCGGAGGCATCACTTGCAATAATTGGGCTTATATCCAGGTTTAAAGGGAAATTTTCTTTAGATTATAAAGAGCTTACATTAAAGCCAACTTTTTTTTCCCCTCAGTTTTTTTAGTAGGAAATGGTTAAATCCCATGTGTATTTATGTCTTTCTGTCTGTATCCTGTTGGGGAGATTACCTTTCACTTCCAATCCCAGAGGTGGAACAGAAATTGGAGAAAACCTCTACAAAGTGTGGGGAGATCACCTTAGATTCTGTTGTTCCTATTAGAAGATCTACCTTCAACTCTTGTTCTGGTGACACTTGTAAAATTTTGGATTTCTCCAAATTTTGGAGTGAATCTCCCTGGCAGGGAAATAGGCAATCATAGCTTGGTAGGGGTTCTAATCTTTCCCTACTCTTTTGAAAACTAAAAAAAAGAACTTTGTCTATAAATACACTTTAATGACATTAGATATCGGATCTATTGTTCCAAATGGACACAATCAGTGGTTATTATTAGCACATCTATAGAAGACACAGCAACATTCACGTAACGTGAGCATCCCTGCTTGAAAAAAAGAACTACAATGGGATTGTGTATGTGGGATATATATGTACACTTGTACAAATATAACTTATTGAGTTACACACATCATCTCAAATGATGCTCACAAACCCTTATGTGACTGTTAATGAAATCCTAACCATCCAATAGAACAAGTCAAAAATAGAACAACTGAAAAGGTTAAAGGGCATATTTAAAATAGCATTGCATTTGACATGCAATGTGGGGTTAGAGCTCCTGTCAATTGTATGCTGCTGTTTTGAGCCCACTTGAGAGACCCCCCTCTCTATTTGTCACCAAGACAAAAAATGAAGGGAAATCTAAAATTTCACAGATTGCACTAGAATAAGAGATGAGGGTAAACCTTTCCAAGGGGACTTCTGTTCTGGTGACAACTGTCAATGAGGGGAATTCTCTTCACTTTGTAGAGATATCCTTTCACTTCCTGTTCCTGCATCCTTAGGGCTGCATGTGAAGGGAAATATCAATGAGAAACAGACAAAAAAAAAATACCCTGATTGTACCCTTCTATTAAAACCTAAAAAGAAAAGCGTTGGCTACACATATACTATAATTGCTAAACATGGAAATGTGGTCCTAAAGGGAATATATTTAAAGAAGAAAATCTTCTGTTTTTGTGTGAAAATGGGTTGAAAAGCATATGTGTTGGTATTTCAAATAGGATATCACAATCAATTAGCTGGAACCTCCACAGTGTTGGCATATATAGAGAGAAAGTAATATCACCAGCACACCCAAAAAATGGATCCAAAGATTTAATCAGCGATCACATCGTTACAGCAGAAAGCAACATTTCGGAGCCACGCAGGACCCCTTCATCGGGCATGTGACATGCTGGTGACATTACTTTCTCTGACTACATAGTCGGGTTCAAGCCGGTGGTCGCTTCAGCCCCCACTTAAAAATACAGGAATGTGTGCGTTGGTATATATAGAGAAACATATTTTTGGTGGTTTGAAAGCCTTGGAAACTGTGAATTGGAGTCATAGAAAATTGACACTGATTTGAGGACTTGAGCACCATTCAATAGGACTGTTAAATTATGCTAGTTGTAGTGTGAATGGTGCCTCCTATGAATGGTTACTCCTGCCTGGGAAAAGAATAATGTTTCCCTTTGTCTAACCATTTGCTCAGAGCAAAGATAGTAGATCTTACTTTCTATTCTTTGTCTTCTACTTTCCTGGAAAAAGTATTAGGCAACAATCAGAAATCTCAATCATTGCATCTCTTTCCACTTACTGTATTCTACATATTCAAAATAAAATAATGGGTGTAGTGGATAGCACTTTCGCCTGGCAGCAAAAGGGTCACTGGTTTAAATCCCAACCATGACACTACCTGCCTGGAGTTTGTATGATCTCCCTGTGCTTGCGTGAGTTTCCTCTGGGCACTCCGGTTTCCTCCCACACTCCAAAGACATGCTGGTAGGTAAATTAGATCCTGTCTAAATTGGCCCTAGTATATGTATGAATGTGAGTTAGGGACCTTGGATTGTAAGCTCCTTGAGGATAGGGACTGATGTGAATGTACAATATATATGTAAAGCGCTGCGTAAATTGACAGCGCTATATACCTGAAATAAATAAATGATGTCGATTTTCACAAGCACTATAAATTTACACAGATTGCTGTATACAACACAAAGTCGTTCACTACTGGTCCACCATGCGTTACAAGAAGAGTTGAGATGTTTAATGTTTTTTTTCTGCTGGAAAAGGAAGGAGCTGCTGTTACTATGGGTAGCTTAGTATTACCATGTGTCCACCACTGTGGTGTAAGACCTCATGGAGAACAATGTACATTGTGGAAGCAAGTAAAGGATATAGCCACTGTATACCTGGGTCATAGACCCAATGAATGACATACATGGAAAATGGTAATTCCTTTACTAGCACAATGACAGTAAGGGTGGAAAGACACCATGTCTGTGTATGCAGTAAATGGGGCCAATGCACCAAATGTGGCGTGTAGATGAAAGCAGGTCTACGCATGTAGGACAAGAGGAAAGATGTATGTTATACCAGAAGACAGAAATTAGTTGACCAGGAATAAAGATGCAGGTGCAGGCACATGCAAGCATTAATATACATGACATAGGTTCTTGGTTGGAGATGAAGCTAGGGTTAGAACAGACCACATAGGTCCTTAATTAGACAGGTTCAGGAAATAGTGGTTTGGTCAGGTCAGAGTCAAATATCCGTCATGTAGTGGTAGTGCTAAGTCTGGCCAGGTAGTATATAGTTGAGCAGGTCATGGTTAGAAGCAAATGGGCATAGCTAATGTGCAGCACAGTGGCTAAGTGGTTAGCACTTACATCTGTCAGCACTAGGGTCGTTGGTATGAATCCAAACCATGGCACTACCTGCATCGAGCTTGCATGTTCTCCCTGTGCCTGTGTGGGTTTCCTCCCACACTCCAAAGACCTGCTGGTAGGTTAATTGGCTCTTGTCTACATTGAAGTGCCAACGAGGGACCTGAGAAGAGGAGGAGCAGGTAACTATAAACGTGTTTGTTATTTTTTAAATTACATTTATAACAACTTTAACAAAGTTTATACATCATATACTACACTAATTAAACAAACACAAGAACTTAAAGGAAGGCATCCAGAAGTTCAGTGTGTTCCTGAGAACCTTGGGAGCTTGGGACCTCTTAAACTTGGGATACTCGATACAGCTGAGATTGTAGCTATGCTGCATCCCCACACACAATATGCACATCTCTATTGCCTAGAGGGGCAGAGATAATGGCATTAGTGTAGGAGTTGTCATAGTTCCAATTTTAGATCTCAACACTGCTGTGTAAATTTATGGATATAGGGCAGTGGCGTATCATTCATGTGTGAAGGGTGTGCTTTGAACATGAGCCCCCCAAGGCCAGCTGTGCCCTATCACACTCTGCATGGAGTAGGGGAAAAAACCCATCATGCTCATTTTTAGGGTCCCAAGTGGGCATGCAGGTCAAGAGCTTTGTGACTTTTTTTTCCCCCACAAGAAGAGCAGCGGTGGCAGCCGCATTTGCTGATGGGAGAACCTGACAGAGAGAATGCGAGTGGAGCTGTGCTCAGTGCAGACACACTGAGGTATCAGGTCCATCTGTCTCCAATGGGCCATGGGCTGCCGACTGCAGGAGAGGAGGGCTGCCAGTGAACTCAGGATCTCAGCTTGTCACACAGGAGGTGGAGGAAACCTGTTCACAGCACTTGGGACTACACACAGTGCCCTATGTGTAAGAACAGAGGCTGCTATTTCTGCACCATATTTCCTGCCTGGCTGGGAGGACATAGGAGGGGGGCTGAGATGCACCTTGTATGAGGGGTGAGGTGTTGATCCTTATTGCCCCCCATCTTTTACCCCTCCTGCCCCTTTGGTGGTGGGGGGTCTCCTTGCTTACAGCTGAACAGCCAGCCAGTAACCCCGACCTAACAGTACAGATTATTAAGGGCTCCTCGTTATTCACAGCTGGAGTCACTGATTGGCTTTTATTATTGGTTGAATCTGAGATAGCTCTTTGATTACTGTAGTCAAAGAGCTGTCTCTGTCTCAACCAATAGCAGAAGGCTGTGGGCAGCCAATCAGAGGCTAAGGCTGTGAATAACGAGGAGCCCTTAATAATCTGTTGCAGCAGAGTAACCAGCCACTAACACCTACATAAATTACATAGGGGTTAATGGCTGGCTGCTCTGCCACAATGGCTTAAGGCTCCAGTCCTCTCCATTCACAGCCAGAGCCCCTGTACTCCCCATGGCTCCAGATCAGGGGTAAAAAAATGAGTAAAGAAGAGACACCCCTCCCCAGTTGTCTTTTCTTTAATTCTGCCTACCTTACATCAGGGTTATTATTAACTAGCTGCTCTGCTGTATAAAAGGGCTTCTCGTTCTTTATAGCTTGAACTCCGATTCACTGTCTGCAGTCTTTTCTTATTGAATGTGAGAAGATATCTCAGATGCAACCAATAATAAAAGGCTGCAGACAGCCAAGCAGAGGCTCAGGTTGTGAGTGGAGGAACCCTTACATGTCCACAAGAAAATGCTAAAAGTCCACAGGTAAAGCCCAGTACACACAGATCAAATGTCGGTCGGCATCGCCCGGTTCATTAAAAGCCATCCAACATTCAGCGTGTGTGTACAGCAGCTAGTCCGACAGAAGCCGACCATTCGGCCAGCTTATTTCGAAGGGGCATGACAGGAAAATGTCTGCAGACAGGACAGACAGTCCAATCAGCGCTTTCAGCCAATGGCTGTGAGCACTGACCAGTGTGTTCTGGTGTGGGGACAGTCCCTCTATGAGAACACAGTAGCTCAGCGGGAAGATTGCTCTAATAACATAAGATTTTCAGTACAGTGGCTCCTCCTGAGCATCAGGCTTTAGAATGCACAAATTACTTGCCTTGCCTTGGGCACTGACAACCCCCACTACGCCAATGAACTAACCACCTGCAGCCAAGCCAAGTCTGACACAGACACACTGTGCTTCACCTGGACTAAATAGGCATTGCTAGGCTGCTAGCTTGCTAAAGGAAACAAGGCAGGCTGCAGACTCCTCACTTCTCTCTCTCTTTTTATCTCTCTCTCCCCCTTTCTCTCTCTATCTCCCCCTCCCCACTTCTCTCTCTCTCTCTCTCTCTTCCCCCCCCCCCCTTCTCTCTCTCTCCCTTTAATCTCTTTCTCTCTCTTCAAAGGTTCACACTTGGCATTTTTGCCCCTCATTCTGCACTGTACATTCCCCATTTAGCATTACCATATTCTGCACTATGTAAGTAATCTCAGACTCTCTTTAACCACACCCCCTTTAAGCCATGCCCAATATTTAGCAGCATTTAAACCACACCCACTTTTCACTGCAGCGCGCTTAGTGCGCCACAGTTTTTTTACCCCACCAGGGGGGCCCTCTTGGGATCTTGCACATGGGCCCACTGATTTGATGATAAGCCCCTGATATAGGGTGCTCTAATTATAATCTCTGGGTGTTCTCTCAAACTTTGAAATATGTATGTGAAGTATGTCTAGGTGAATGATTTTAAATGTTTTTGTCAGTTTACATGGTTTAGACAAATTAAAGCTTTAATAGCCAGTGTATTTGTCTCTGTGGGTGTGCTTCTTCTGACAATGCGTGTCCTAGCATTTACAAGGTTTTTCTTCTCCAGACAATCCAACAACCTACTCTTTATCTAGCTGAATGGCTTAAATGTCAACTGCTCCTCTGTGTCCTAAAATTTGGATAGTTGTCTGTATTTTCATTGTTTGAATATACATTTCTTTATCATTTGAATAGAACTCAATTTTTGTCACGGCACACTGGAATAAACTCAAAAGTTTGTTTCTATGTAATTGGAATTGGTATTAAGATTCCATCTGCTCATTTGTTTTAAACAGAAATACATTTCTTCTAAGCTCTATTATGCCTGCTAAGAAAATGTTCATTAAGTGCTTTGCTGCTCCTTCCTATAAAATATAATTTCACGCAGGGCATTTTTGTGTGCTTGAAGATCAATCATAGATGTCTGTAATGACCAGCATATTCCTGAAAAAGGATTCCAGCTTCTCCTACACTCCCATTGCTTTCATCTGTCACTTTTATTGAGCTTTTAAATTCTTACTTCCATTACAAAATTATTGCTGAAATACTCAGCGACATTCAAAGAGGTTCTCTGCGCTCTTTGATTTGGATTTGAATGATTAAATTCCACAGGCTGTTTTCAAAGCACTTATAATTTATTGGGTGACATTATAAATAAGCTTTCATGCACTTTCAAGAAAGCAGTGTTGGCAATCCAGTGAAATCAGGGAATACTGTGAAAGAGTTAACCTTCTTGCAAGTTTTGATTCTGAATAAACAGGTTGAATTGGATGCTCAAAACTTCATATACAGTATCTCACAAAAGTGAGTACACCCCTCACATTTTTGTAAATATTTTATTCTATCTTTTCATGTGACAACACTGAAGAAATGACACTTTGCTAAATGTAAAGTAGTGAGTGTACAGCTTGTATAACAGTGCAAATTTGCTGTCCTCTCAAAATAACTCAACACACAGCCATTAATGTCTAAACCGCTGGCAGCAAAAGTGAGTACACCCCTAAGTGAAAATGTCCAAATTGGGCCCAAAGTGTCAATATTTTGTGTGACAACCATTTTTTTTCCAGCGCTGCCTTAACCCTCTTGCATGGAGTTCACCAGAGCTTGACAGGTTGCCACTGGAGTCCTCTTCCTCCATGATGACATCACGAAGCTGGTGGATGTTATAGACCTTGTGCTCCTCCACCTCCCATTTGAGGATGCCTCACAGATGCTTAATAGGGTTTAGGTCTGGAGGCATGCTTGGGAAGTCCATCACCTTTACCCTCAGCTTCTTTAGCAAGGCAGTGGTAGTCTTGGAGGTGTGTTTGGGGTCGTTATCATGTTGGAATCAGTCTCTGAAGGGAGGGGATCATGCTCTGCTTCGGTATGTCACAGTACATGTTGGCAATCATGGTTCCCTCAATGAACTGTAGCTTCCCAGTGCCGGCAGCACTCATGCAGCTCCAGACCATGACATTCCCACCACCATGCTTGCCTGTAGGCAAGACACACTTGTCTTTGTACACCTCACCTGGTTGCTGCCTCACACACTTGACACCGTTTGAACCAAATAAGTTTATATTGGTCTTGTCAGACCACAGGGCATGGTTCCAGTAATCCATGTCCTTAGTCTGCTTGTCTTCGGCAAACTGTTTGCGGGCTTTCTTGTACATCATCTTTAATCCCTTCAACCTCTGCAGCAATGCTGGCAGCACTCATACGTCTATCTCCCAAAGACAACCTCTGGATATCTCCCGGAGTACGTGCACTCAACCTCTTTGGTTGACCATGGTAAGGCCTGTTCTGAGTGTAACCTGTCCTCTTAAACTGCTGTATGGTCTTGTCCACCGTGCTGCAGCTCAGTTTCCGGGTCTTGGCGATCTTCTTATAGCCTAAGCGATCTTTATGTAGAGCAATAATTTCAGATCCACAGAGGGTTCATTGCCATGAGGTGCCATGTTGAACTTCCAGTGACCAGTATGAGAGAGTGAGAGCGATAACACCAAATTTAACACACCTGAGACCTTGTTACACTAATGAGTCACATGACACCGGGGAGGGAAAATGGCTAATTGGGCCCAATTTGGATATTTTCACTTAGGGGTGTACTCACTTTTGTTGCTAGCGGTTTAGACATCAAGGGCTGTGTGTTGAGTTATTTTGAGGGGACAGCAAATGTATACTGTTATACAAGCTGTACACTCAGTACTTTACATTGTAGCAAAGTGTAAATTCTTCAGTGTTGTCACATGGAATGATATAATAAAATATTTACAAAAATGTGAGGGGTGTACTCACTGTTGTGAGAGACTGTATATACAGTCTCTCACAAACGTGAGTACACCCCACACATTTTTGTATATATTTTATTATATCTTTTCATGTCACAACACTGAAGAAATTACACTTTGCTACAATGTATAGTAGTGAGTGTACAATATAAATTTGCTGTCCCCTCAAAATAACTCAACACACAGCCATTAAATTCTAAACCGCTGGCAACAAAAGTGAGTACACCCCTAAGTGAAAATGTCTAAATTGGGCCCAAAGTGTCAACATTTTGTGTGCCCCCCATTATTTTTCACCAGAGCTTCACAGGTTGCCACTGGAGTCCTCTTCCACTCCTCCATGACAACATCACGAAGCTGGTGGATGTTAAAGACCTTGCACTCCTCCACCTTCCATTTGAGGATGCCCCACAGATGCTCAATAGGGTTTATGTCTGGAGACAAGCTTGGCCAGTCCATCACCTTTACCCTCAGCTTCTTTAGCAAGGCAGTGGTCATCTTGGAGGTGTGTTTGGGATTGTTATCATGTTGGAATACTGCCCTGCGACCCAATCTCCGAAGGGAGGGGATCATGTTCTGCTTCAGTATGTCACAGTATGTCAGCATCCATGGTTCTCTCAATGAACTGTAGCTCCCCAGTGCCGGCAGCACTCATGCAGCCCCAGACCATGACACTCCCACCACCATGCTTGACTGTAGGTAAGACACACTTGTCTTTGTACTCCTCACCTGGTTGCCGCCACACACACTTGACACCATCTGAACCAAATATGCTTATATTGGTCTCATCAGACCACAGGACATGGTTCCTGTAATCCGTATCCTGAGTCTGCTTGTCTTCAGCAGACTGTTTGCGGGCTTTCTTGTGCATCACTTTTAGAAGAGGCTTCCTTCTGGGATGACAGTCATGCAGACCAATTTGATGCTGTGTGCGGCGTATGGTCTGAGCACTGACAGGCTGACCCCCACCCCTTCAACCTCTGCAGCAATGCTGGCAGCACTCATATGTCTTTGATTGTTTGAGTCTGGGTTGGCGCTCCCCTGATATAATGGTGTGCCAAATTCTTATATATCTATAGTAGGTATCTCTTTCATATATGGTTCTGATTGTGGGTATAGAAAAAAATACGTTATAAGTAATGGTAACCAAAATATATAATGCTAGTGTGCCAATATCGCTATGTAGTGATGGGGTGAGTATTTTTGGAATGTAATACTGGAAACAGATGTGCCTTGTCGGATGCTAAATAAAATGATCTGTCCCCCTAACTTTCAATAAATTAACGTATTAATGTGCTAGTATCGTGTTGTCATGTGACAACCCCAGTTACAAACAGTCCAAATAAAAAGAATACAAAGAATACTGCTGACAGTGCTTATCGTTTTTGCAGATACAGGCTAAAGCAACTATATCACTTCCTAAAAATGATAATGTGCTAGTATCATATATGTATTCCTGTTGCCCTGATATTTTAAAGTGCTTGTACAATTTGATATATAGAGGTGCTGATAAATCTTTACATAAAATGTATCCAACAATAGTGTTAAAAGTGATAATGTGC
>BLSH010215039.1:266043-305020 GCA_018402905.1 Glandirana rugosa | reverse complement strand
TCAAAAATATAAAACAAGGGTGTTTATCTCGAAAGAAAACCACCATAAACTAGAGGAGACACCAAAAATAAAAAACGCGATATTTGTTTTTTTCTGGCTTTTAAAACTTTTTGTTTTTTTTAAGAGAAAGACAGTGTTTTGAAACATTTATTCATGTAAAAGAGGTAGTGACTACCCGTGACTACTCCGATGTGACTGTCCGTGACTAGACCGTCATGACTAACCGTGACTACTCCACCGTGACTACTCCACCGTGACTACTACTCCGTGAATATACGTCGTTACTACTCGTGACGATCCGCCGTGATTATTCGTCGTGACTGCCCGTGACTATACTTTGTGACTGCCCATGACTATGTGCCAATCAGTACTGCCAGATCAGTGCCTGTCAGTGTAGCCTCATCAGTGCCCATCAGTGATGGAGAAAATGTACTTATTTACAAAGTTTTGTGACAGAAAGAGAATTTTTTTTGTTTTTCAAAATTTTCGGTCTTTTTTTGTTTATAGCGCAAAAAATAAAAACCACAGAGGAGATCAAATACCACCAAAAGAAAGCTCTATTTGTGGGAACAAAATATAAAAACTGTGTTTGGGTACAGCGTCACACGACTGCGCAATTCTCATTCAAAACGCAACAGCACTGAATGCTGAAAATTGGTCTGGTAGGAAAGTGTTCTAAGTGCAGAGTATTGAAGTGGTTAACCACTTCAGCCCTGGAAGGATTTGCCCCCTTAATGACCAGAGCACTTTTTGCGATACGGCACAAAATTTCCGTCCTTTTTTTCATATAAATAGAGCTTTCTTTTGGTGGTATTTGATCACCTCTGTGATTTTTATTTTTTGCGCTATAAACAAAGTGCGACAATTTTGAAAAAAAAACTATTTTTTTTATTTTTTCCTATAATACATATCTACATATTTTTAGTAAAAAAATCACAATAGGCACATATTGATTGAGTTGCGCAAAAGTTATCGTGTCTACAAACTGTGGGAATAGATTTTTGGCATTTTTATTATTACTTTTTTTTTTTACTAGTAATGGCGGCAATCTGCAATTTTTATTGGGACTGCGACATTGCTGCGGACAGATTGGACACTTTTGACACTTTATTTGGGACGAATGACATTTATACAGGGATCAGAGCTAAAAATAGACACTGATTACTGTATAAATGTCACTGGCAGAAAAGGGGTTAAACTCTAGGGGGCGATCAAGGGGTTAAATGTGTACCCTCAGCGTGTTCTAACTGTGTGGTGGCTGGGCTGGCAGGGAAATGACAGATCTGACTGTTCCCAATCACTAAGGACAGTAGATTAATGTAATGTCCCCTGACAGAACAGGGATCTTCCTTGTTTACAAAGGCAGATCCCCATTCTGCCTCTGTAGAAGGCGATCACGGGTCGCCATCGGACATCTCACACAGCGTGCAGCGGGCGCGAGCACATACGAGAATACACTATGTCTGTCCTTTCTGCTTTGATCCATATAATCTGATGAGGACTGAAGTTTGCTCCCTGGAGAGGAGAGGAGGAGGAGTAGAATCAATCACCTGGGTTGAGAGGAGACTAAATGCAATCTATACTCACACGTAGACTGGTGAGAACGAGTCTTATTTCCCAGAGAGGAGGATTAGAACCATCCATCTGCCTTAAGAGCAGAGATAGTACTTTCTTTTATTTATTTAATTTTATTTAGAATTGTTTGCACTTTTTTGTTGCAGCATTTTGCTTTTTTTTGGGCATCCTTTCAATTATATGTGCTATTAACCACTACGAGTTGAGTGATTTAGCTATATATTCTGTAGAACTTGGTAGAAAACATTGATTTTTTATTATACTAAAGTGTATGGCAGTGAAAAATTAACAAAAAAAAAATGACATCTCTATGAAACATGCACATTCCTCCAAGATCTTGTCCTTCAAGAGCAAAAAAATACAAGCTGATCTGTCAGAAATCCAGCATGCTTCTAACTTCCTATTTGGACTGACAATACCCTGCCTTTGCGGCACTAGAATGCCAACCAGCATTGCTAGCCTTGCCTACTAAAATACATAACTTTGCATGTTCACCACCCCTCCTTGTCCCTTTCCACATGCATACATTGACTTTTTCCCCAAACAAAACTATGCTGCTACTTTAGCTCCAAAGAAGAGTAGTTCTTAGTGAACAGAAACTGCACTTTTACAAGTCTGGAGATCATATCACAGGGGGTAATTAAAGCTATTTCCCACTGCAGGAACAAGAAATAACAATTATTTTGCAGGGGCATGCTCTAGATTAGGGAGGGAGGTTTGGAGGTAAATTTGGGCAATGCCTAGGCACACACTAAGGAATGTGTCATATTTTCTTCTCATTATTATTTTAATAAGTGATATATAGAATACTTCCAATGCCATAGAATACCTCCAAAAGCTACCCATAGACACTAAGTATGATCTGCACGTTTGAATTTATTGTATACTTGATTGTTTTTCATGACAACTATATTCTGTTTCATTACTGGTAATGTTTTTGACTGCACATGTCATGCAACCAACAATAGTTGTAAACTGTAGTGAACGCTGTTGTTGTTTAAGAATGTTGCAGGTTACAGAGACCTGTAGCAAGTGACATTATCAGCCCTATTCAATAAAATCTTATACTTTGCATAGTGAAAATGCTAACTGGTAACTTGTGGCTGATGGTAAAGAGGCACACTGGTTATTGACTCTCAGCATTCCATTGCGAGGCTTGCTTGTGAAAGCAGAAATGCAATGTGTGCACATGTAGAGGTCTTTTAAGACCATAGTGGCACTTGGTAAATTATTTTTGAATATACACTATATTACCAAAAGTATTGGGACACTTGCCTTCACACACACGGGCTGTCCACAAGGTTTAGGAGCGTGTCTATGGGAATGTTTGACCATTCTTCCAGAAGCGCATGTGTGAGGTCAGGCAGTGATGTTGGATGAGAAGGCCTGGCTCGCAGTTGCCCCTCTAATTCATCCAAAAGGTTTTCTATCAGGTTGAGGTCGGGGTTCAAGCCAGTCAAGTTCCTCCACCCCAAACTCGCTCATCCATGTCTTTATGGACCGTGTTTGTGCACTGGTGCGCAGTCAAGTTGGGACAGGAAGGGGCCATCCCCAAACTGTTCCCACAATGTTGGGAACATGAAATTGTTCAAAGTGTCTTGGTATGCTAACACCTTAAGAGTTCACTTCACTGGAACTAGGGGGTCAAGCCCAAACCCTGAAAAACAACTCCACGCCATAATCCCCCCCTCCACCAAATGATTTGGACCAGTGCACAAAGCAAGGTCCATAAAGACATGGATTAGCGAGTTTAGGGTGGAGGAGCTTGACTGGTCCACATAGAGACCTGACCTCAACCCGATAGAACACCTTTGGGATGAATTAGAGTGGAGACTGCGAGCCAGGCCTTCTCATCCAACATCAGTGCCTGACCTCACAAATGCGCTTCTGGAAGAATGGTCAAACATTCTCATAGACACTCTCCTAAACCTTGTGGACAGCCTTCCCAGAAGAGTTGAAGCTGTTATAGCAAAGGGTGGGTCAACTCAGTTTTGAACCCTATGGACTAAGACTGGGATGCCATTAAAGTTCATGTGCGTGTAAAGGCTGGTGTCCCAATGCTTTTGGTAAAATAGTGTAGTTTCAACTGCCTTTTTATTACAGAGGCCACGAGGTGAGGGATAGTGGAGTCTTCACCACAATGTCTCAATGTTGGACTAGTGGACTACAAGTGCAAGTACTGAACAAAATAGATGTTTCTGCAGAACTTGGTCATGTAACATCCCAGTTCATACGATAAAGTAAACAAGGCACTTGGGGAAGCCACCTCACACTTTGATTCACCCCCGCATGTGGTGATCTCCCTGCAATATGTGGCTGTGGAGAGTGATAATTATGTGTAGCACAGGGTGGTAGGGTGGCAAGTACAGGAATAGGGGAACCCAGTCTAAAAAGTGCTGTACACAGTGTTACCTGGTGATATTATGACTGGACATGACTAATCATTGCCATAACTAAACACATACTGTATGAGATTCTGGAGTAATCTTCCTGAAGTATTATAAATGCACTTAGATAAAGGTGATTTTTTTTTTCTTTTTTTTAACTAAACACACATTTTTGCCCATCTGGTGATAAATATGAGGGCCTTTCTTTATAGGGTGCCCAAAGAACTTTTAAGCACATATTTTCCCATGGATTCTAAGATGGTAACCCCTCAAGATGCAGTCCTGACCATAACAGTAAATGCAAGCATACCGGCGAAATACTGCCAACTCTCGTAAAAATAAATTTACATGGGCTGTCAGCTCTACAGACAGGCGAATCAATGATGTAATTTACTGGTAGTACATTCCCTTTGGCCATCTTTGCAGAAAGGGCATAGAAGCTGAGAAGCTTACATCACCCTTTCTGCTCTTGTCCATGTGCTTTGTTCTAACTTGCTAAATTATCTCTGTGAATAATATAAACAAGCCATTGGGTTATTTGCCAGTACCCATTCCTACAGCTGCTTTAACTGTGACAAATCCAAATGGATAAAGTTCTGTGAAGAAGAGAAGTTAACAGATAATGCAGTGCCGATGTGAGAACCTTAGCAGGTCTCAATAAGCTGCATGGAGTCCTTTCTTCTGAAGAGGACTTTTGAGGTAACTCAAAACTGTTCTGTTCTGGTCAAACAATTTATGACTTCCTTGGCTTTGATTGCACTTTTGGCACTTCTGCAAGGTACATACTCTTGTAGTGCTGGGTAGGGTTTGTAAAAGGTTCTCACATTTGTACAGGTTCAATACAATCATTTGAATGCAAAATAAAGTGAACATTATTCAGTTCTGCATGAAGAGTTTATATATTTGCAGACCATAGATGGAATTGATTCTTATTGATGTGTCCTTTCTAATTACTAGGGATATTTCCTCAAGCCACTAATTAGACTAAAACTTTCAGTGAAGGTCTGATCCTGGTTGGCAGCAATGTAGATGTAACTTAGGGTTTAAAGGGTAGCACCACTTTCGTGGAAAAAAAATAGCAAATAAAGAAAAAATAATATAGCACATATAATTGCAACACTAATCATATTGTGATTGAATGTTATTAAAAATGACCTTTCCTTTTCAAACTGCAGCCACTGTGATTTCCTGAGAATGCATTGCAATATGGCCACCTGGAGTTGTTCTGTACACAGAATGTGTACTGACCACTCCCCAGAAACATAATTTCCTGCTTGTGTGATTGGCTCACCAATTTTCCCAGAAGTCTGCCTAAGACACAAGTCAGATTTCAGGCATCCCCTACAAAAAAAATGTCATTTTTGGAGAGATACTTTCAATAGGAACTTTTGAAAGGGAAAGGGATGCAGGCCCAGCAGCTTTCCTTATTAGTGCTCTGCAGCTGCCACAGCTGACAGTTAATTATTAAACCACTCCCATTAGACCCACTCAGTACAGAGACACAGACACACACAGAGGGATTTCGTCAGAATAACAAAAGTTAGGAATCTGCAGCAAAAGTTGTTATAATCCTTGCAATGTACATAGATCATCCAGAGGGAAATGTTTTTTTTTCAACAAAAGTGGGGTTACGATTTAAGTATAAAACTTTGATAAACGGGGTCCTAGGTCTGCAGACTTCATGTCTTCTAACGCATTGTATACTTAGATAAGGTCTCCTAACCTTTCAAAACCAGGTACCCACAATCCCCCCCCACCAAAAAAAAAGTGCCAAATGATGTGGCAGAGGAGAGGGGGGGTGCAAACAAGCAGAACTTCCCCTTTTGGGTGGAGCTCCACTTTAAAGTGGTTCTAAAAGCTCCCCTAACACTTACCTAAGCAATATCTTGATCCAGTGATGTGCACGAGACCCTCGGCTCTCTGGAGACTCTCCCTCCCCATTAGCTGAGACAGCAGCAGGATCAATTACAACCAGTGAACCAATGAGCAGAGAGAGGGGTGGGGCCGAGCTGCGGCTATATGTGTGAATGGACACAAGCCTGCTTGGGTACCCTCTTTGCAAGCTGCTTGCTCTGGGGACAGGAGGGAGGGGCCAAGAGCGCCAGCGAGGGACCCAGGAAGAGGAGGATCAAGGCTGCTCTGTGCAAAACCACTGCACAGAGCAGGTAAGTATGATATGTTTGGTATTCTTTTTTAAGAAATACTTTAATATTAGGCTGCTGCCTATTGGAGAGCACTGGGACACTGCCTCTGCTCGCGCCACTGCTATCATGCATGCACCATTTGTCAAGTGAGCACACACAGAGAAAGGGTAATTAAGACATTAGGTAAATCTCTAATTAGTAGCCTCTAAGTTAAATTGTCTGCTCATTTAGGGATGACTAACAATGAAAAGCCAAGTACACCGGCCAATTAAAATAACCAAATGTAAGCAAAGTATATCTTTGCTTGGCCAGATTTTATCAAGATACAAAATGTGTATTGTCCTTTTTTGCATTTAGGAGTTTATAGTTTGAACATGGATTATGTCTGTTGTTTTTGAAGATTGTCTCTTTGGGAACTGGAAACCACTCTGTCACTTTTCTTTTTACTGTTCCTGCAAAATGGGGGTTGGGAAAACAAAAGTCCCTACCATTGTTTTCCAAGAGCATGTCAAGCTCAACTTTATAATAGACTGCATTTGAGGACATTCATCCTGCATACTCAAAGCAGTCTTTCCCACCCCCTCTCATCCCCAGTAAACATGATGGTAATATATTTAAGACAAATAAGAAAAAGAGTGGTACTCACCTGTCTCTTTCTTGCACTCTTTCCTAAGACTTGCTGCGATGTCCCCTTTCTTTCTAAAAAAGGGTGGCCATCTTCTTCTTAGACTTATCTGGCAAAAATAAATTTCCCCTAGATGTTGTATGGCGCATGCACGAGATGAGGAACAAATGTCATGCTGTTCATCTCCAGCATGTGCCAAAGGACATTACACTTACAAGGAGCAAGCCAGGAGTAATGACACCCATCAAGGAAGTTTGGTTCTCCTAGGTGGAGATATTGTTATCCAGTCACTTTGTTGACAACTAATAAATGCGGCAAGAGGATTTAAAAGTGGAGTGTTGCTGATACATTTTTCATATTTCTTACGGGGAGTGAGGATGGACTACAGTGGTTGGACTCGCCACCCAATTTGTCCATGTACGGTGGGGGGCTTATGGGAGGTCAAGCTACAGTTTCGAATGCTAGCAGAATACTTCTGATGAGAAACCTCATCTAGAATATGCAGTTCAGTTTTAGACACCAGTTCACAAAAAGGATATCGGGAAATGGAGAAAATGCAGAGAAGGGCAACCAAACTGATAGGAGGCATGATGGAGCTCAGCTATGAGGAAAGATTATCGGAACTGAATTTATTTTCTCTTGAGAAGAGGAGATTAAGGGGAGATATGATCAACATGTATAAATACAAAAGTGGTCCATATAGTGAACTTGGTGTAGTTATTCCCTTTCAGGTCATTACAGAAGACAAGGGGGCACTCTTTACCTCTGGGGCAGTGGTTTCAACTCCTGTCCTCAGGACCGTTAGTACGCATGATTAAAACAGCCTACGTATGACAGTCATACAACAGAAGTTGCATGAGCAAACTATCAAACTTTGGTAGTACCAACAAGCGGTCGTGCGACCATTGCATCATGTACAGACAAGTTGGTCCAACAAGTTGTACTGTGCAAAATACGCATGCTCAGAAGTCAGGAACGGCCGGACACTAATTACATGCACCTGAACTTTCTCTTTATACGTTCATACCACGTCACTACGTTCGGCTTGGTCGTACGATATAGTGCATGTCAGTACGCGGGTTACCTGATCCCACATACGATTTGGTCCGTTCAGTCGTACGACCGTCGCACCATGTGTTAAAGTGTTACACACAGTTTCCAGATGTTTGCAGAACAGTAGTATGGTTTCTCACAGTTTTAGTTAAAGTGTTACACACAGTTTCCAGATGTTTGCCGAACAGTAGTATGGTTTCTCCCGGTTTCAGTTAAAGTGTTACACATAGTTTCCAGATGTTTGCAGAACAGTAGTATGGTTTCTCCCGGTTTCAGTTAAAGTGTTACACACAGTTTCCAGATGTTTGCAGAACAGTAGTGTGGTTTCTCACGGTTTTAGTTAAAGTGTTACACACAGTTTCCAGATGCTGGCAGAACAGTAGTATGGTTTCTCCCGGTTTTAGTTAAAGTGTTACACACAGTTTCCAGATGTTTGCAGAACAGTAGTATGGCTTCTCCCAGTTTTAGTTAAAGTGTTACACACAGTTTCCAGATGTTTGCAGAACAGTAGTATGGCTTCTCCCGGTTTTAGTTAAAGTGTTACACACAGTTTCCAGATGCTTGCAGAGCAGTGATATGGGTTCTCCCGGCTTATTTATACTTTTTTGACACAGTTTGAAGATGATTTTAGAACAGTGATATGGCTTCTACCGTTAATTAATACTTTTCAGACACAGTTTGAAGATGGTCCACATCCACCTCCATTTTTGATTTTTTTATGAAATTATTTTTTTTAAAATGCTTTTAGTTATTTCCCTGTCCCCATTTCTTTGTAGGGCACTTGTCACACCCTTACCCCCATTTCCTTCCTTTTGCAGACCTCTAGGACTTTCCAGGACTTTTTTACAGCTATTTTTGTGCCTAAAAGTTTGGGTCCCCATTGATTTCAATGGGGTTTGGGGTCCGGGACAAAGTTCGGGTTCTGTCCGGACCCGAACCCGGACTTTGTCCCGAAGTTTGGCCGAACCAGCAGAACCCAGACTTCCAGAAGTTCGCTCAACTCTACATATAATGTATACCACCTGTCTATTGACTCATTGCAATATGAGCTTAACAAACACATAACAAGGTGATTTTTAACAGCCCCATACCTTTCCAGTATATAAAACAACTAAAATGATGACTAATTACTGTATATATTCGTTTCATACCTAACAGCAAATATAAAACTGTAAATGCGGTTCCAGGGTCATGTAAAATCTTAAACCTAGAACAAAAATGTAATATATTGCAGATCACTAATATTCAAAGCAGAACTTAACCATGCTTGATTGTCCTGCTTCCCCGCCCCTCTTCCGCACGACCATTTTATAAATTCCTGTGTGTGCATAGATGTGCCTCATGTCTCTTCCATGTATTAGGAAGCTGGCAAAGACTGGTAGCATATCTGCCCATGCTCAGCAGGCTATTGCACATGGGTACAAATACAGCCAGCTTGTTGTACAACCAAAGTTTTCTAGTCTGCTCAGCTAACTTCTGTTGTACGACCGTCGCACATCGGCTGTTCTAATTGCCCGTACTAACGGCTGAATGATCGCACAACAAGCAGTCGTACGGCCGTTATCATACAACCGTCGCACCGTGTGTACGAGGCGTTAGTAACACACCGAGATAGTTGTGATGTAGCAATCCCATGAAAGCAGGTGCTAATTGTTGCTGTTACTTTTTGGTTATTATACGATGTTATTGTATGGTGTATTGTCTCTTTAAATATTTTGGCTGATTACTATAGGGGTTGAGTCTTGTGTGCCTTCCTCCTGTGCAGATATGTCATATCCTGTGTATTTGGGTATAAATCAGGGGTGTCAAACTCAATTTCACCAGGGGCAACATCAGCAGTATGGGTGCCCTCAAAGAGCTGGTTGTATCTGTACCACAATGTATCTACTCTTTTATTATTCAGGAACGGGTTACGTACAGAGTGCAGAATTCACAAGAGCATTATGTACAGAGTGCAGGGTTTAGGGGTGCACTACGGACAGAGTGCAGAATTCAGGGGCACATTGTGTACAGAGTACAGGATTTAGGGGTGCGCTATACACAGTGTGGAACAGCAATCCTCCACCCCCCCCCCCCAAAGCTTACTTGTATCTCTACTGTCTCCTATCACACTCTATTGCCCGTGTATTTGGCTCTGTTATACCTCCTTGTGTAGGTGGTGCAGCCTTGCATAGAGATCATTCTCGCTTTCAGATTCTGGAGAGCTGTCTACATCCAGAAGCTGCTGAAAAGCAAAGCCTTCTGTGAGTGACAGCGGGGAACGGGAGCAGGCTCAAGGGCTGGAGGTGGCAGAATAGAGTTCCCCCAGGGTCCATCTGCAAAACTGGATGGGAAGGCCACATGACATGGCCTGGCAGGCCAGATTCGGCCAGCGGGCCTTGTGTTTGACATATGTTGTACAAATAGTTCTGCAGAGGACTAGCCCAGGGCGACTTTTCTCAGAACAGACTGCTGCCATGTGATTCTGCTGCTACCTCTGTACATTTTAATTCAAGACCCCCGTCCTGGAATTTACCTGTAGGTGGAGGTTTATATCTGCAGCTATGCCTCAAACTGAAGTTCTGGTTATTTGTTTTTTTCTGGTAGAGAATGTACTGCTTGGAAACACTGCTCAGCTAATAAAGAGGTCTTGAGGCATACAGTTTGTCCAAATTTTTAACAAGGAATCCGTTCAAAGTGTCTGAGCTGTTGAATGGATTAGGCCTCTGCAAGCCATCACGCTGACTGACACATGACAAATAATAAACAAAAGGCTGAAGGTAAATATGCTCCAATCTTATCAGACATGGAAATTAAGTCAAAGGTCATGCTCTGCTGTGCTCTCTACTTACTCTCATTGCTTTTACAGCAAATAAAACTTGCCAGAGTTTCCGAACTTTCAGGACACTATTGGAAACAAACAAAAAAAAAAAAGACGACTGGAAAAATATATCTGCAGCTAATACTGCTCAAGTTAATGTGTATATACCAGGGATATGCAATTAGCGGACCTCCAGCTGTTGCAGAACTACAAGTTCCATGAGGCATAGCAAGACTCTGACAGCCACAAGCATGACACCCAGAGGTAGGGGCATGATGGGACTTGTAGTTTTGCAACATCTGGAGGTACGCTAATTGTATATCCCTGGTATATACTTTAAAACACAACAAATCACCGGCTATAGCTATTTTATTTTGACAGCCGACCCAGTCAGCTGTCAAAACACCTGAACAGTGCCCGCATCAAATTGGATGCAGTAGGTGTTTGGACGACAATTTTCCGCCCGACCTCTTCGATTTTTAATTGAGGGATGTCAGACAGGAGGGGAATCTTGTCTGGTTCAACAGGAGTAAGGCCAGCAAATTGTCTTGTAAATTTCTTTAACCACTTCTGGACCGCCCACCGCACATATACTGCAGCAGAGCGGTCCGGCTGCACAAAACAACGTACCTGTACATCGTTTCATGAATGAGATACTGTGGGTGCGCGCATAACATTTCATGCACTTTGTTAATGCATTATTTTTTATTATTACATAATATATATGTATATGTACCTAAAATAAATAAACAATATATATATATATATATATATATATATATATATATATATATATATATGTGTGTGTGTGTGTATAAGTAGCATTCTATAAACACTATAACATACTATAAATAATATATAAATAATATACTAATTATAGCCTACTGTAACTAGATATTTGGTATAGGGTACAGTGTAAGGGTTGAAGGAAACTTAGCATGACAAAAATAAGTAGGATGCCATTGATGAGCTCTGCATCTGAAAATGCAAGATGCTTGGCCGTTATGCTTAATTTCTTGGTTCAATGATTTGAGTTGCCACCAGCATAGGGTTCAGCATAGTCAGTCCCCTATTTCCCTTGTAACATTCTCTTGTGCCCATTCACACAGGGGCGACTTGCGCTCCGACTTGAGTCACCCCAAGTCACTTGACATTTGAAATCCAATTGAAGTGAATGGGAGCGGTCTTAATGTACACTACTGAAGTCGGAGCAACTTCAGAAAAGGTTCCTGCACGACTTCTAGGCGACTTCTATCCGATATGCCAATAGAATTGAATAAAAGTCGCCTCCAAGTCGGATCTCCGATCTAAATGGAAGCGACTTTACAGTGAAAAGAAATGAGCATAGTCTGCACTTTTGACAAGTGCCTATGACAGGTCCAGTGGCTGTGATACCAGACAGTTACCACTGGGTGGGGGTCAAAAGATGGAAGATTTCAACTAAAGCCTCGTACACACGGGACGACGATCGTACGACCGATCGTCTCAAATCGATATGTTGGCTGTTGTAACTAGCATACTGACTGCACTACACGATCGTACGACAACAGGAGAACGTTCAGGTGCATGCAATTAGCATCTGGCCGTTCCTGACTTCTGAGCATGCGTGTTTTGCACAATACAACTTGTTAGACCAACTTCTCTGTACACACGATACAACAGTCGTATGACCGCTTGTTGGTACTACCAAGTTTTTTAGTTTGCTCATACAACTCCCGTTGTACGACCGTCGTACGTCGGCTGTTCTAATCGTGCGTACTAACGATCGATTTCACATACAACGGACGTTCGTATGACCTGTTGTATACGATCGTCGTCCCGTGTGTACAAGGCTTATGAGAACAGTAGTCACCAGAACAAGGGACACAGCAGGGGAGATTTATTAAAACTGGAGCTCTCAGAATCTGGTGCAGCTGTGCATAGTAACCAATCAACTTCTAACTTCAGCTTGTTTGATTAAGCCAGTGGTTCTCAACCCCTGTCCTCGGGACCCACTAACAGGCCAGATTTTAAGTATTACCTTGGGGAGATGACTAGAATACTGCAATCACTGAGCAGAAAATTATATCAGCTGTGATGTATTTCAGTTATCATGCAAACCTGGACTGTTGGTGGGTCCTGAGGACAGGAGTTGAAAACCATTGGATTAAGCTTTGACAATAAAACCTGGAACCCGATTAAATCTCACACCTTGTGTTCAATGTAAGCACCATACCTTGTGCTGATTTAAAAAAAAAAAAAAATTAACTAAATTTAACATAAGACGTTAGGCTTAACGTAACCTTGTTAACATAGTCTAAATGTGGGGCATTTTTTACCTGCAATAAGGTAAAAATTCCCCACTACTTACCCTACCCTCTGTTCCTAAGCACTTAAAGTGGTTGTCAACCCTTGACAGCCACTTTAACCTACAGGCAGAGGCGTAACTAGAACCTTCAGGGCCCCGGTGCAAGAAATTATGAAGGCCCCCTGACCCCTGGCCAGGGCCCTTCCCTCTTCCCACTGATCCTGGGGCCCTTTACGCCTATTGAGGGTCCCTTTATTACGGTACTGCAGTGGGGCCCTTTCACAAGTTCTGCAGCAGGCCCCAGGGGAACCAGGGAAGCACACAGGGGCCCTGGGAACAGCAGAAGACAAGTAAACTGGATAGAGGAAAATGGAGGAGATTGGTTCCTCTAAATGCCACCCCCGCCATCCCTCCTATTCAGGTGTATAAGGGAGGCACATGGGCCCCCTGGACCGTGGGGCCCGGTTGCAATTGCAACCCCTGCAACCCCTATCGTTACGCCCCTGCCTACAGGTATGCCTATAATAAGGCTTACCTGTAGGTGCCCTGCATATCTCCTAAACCTGCACGGTTTAGGAGATATACAGTGTACTGTGATGTGCCCAGGTCATCGGGGACAGGACACGTGCAGTGAAGAAACGGCCTCCGTGCCGTTTCTTCACTGAGATTGTGCCGCGATTGGCAGCTCCCACGCGCATGCGCGAGAGTGACATCACACAACTCCAGCCAGTCACAGAGCCGGAGTCCACGGCTCCGGGAGGAAGAGGGGCAGAAGATGGACGCGGCCTGGAGTGGGGACATCGCAGGCTTCCAATGCAGGTAAGTGCCACATAATGAGCTAATATACGATGCATACTAGCCCATTATGCTTTTACTCTGCAGGGTAATAAAGAGGAAGTAAAACCCATCAGGGTTTACTTCCTCTTTAACTAAATGTAATGTAAGGCATTAGGCTTAACGTAACCTTGTTAACCTAATCTACACTTTTTTTTACTTTAATGCATTTTCTGCAGTAAGGTAAAAAATGCCCCACTACTTATCCTACCCCCTCTGTTCCTAAGCACTTGCCTGGCTCTATGTCACTGCTGGGAGGAGGGAGCAGAGGGGGGGGGGGCTTACAGGGGCCTCTATGGATGCACACAGCCCAGCTTAGGAGTATGCACACATGGGTGCCTCCTTATCACCAGGCTTGCTAAAGAAGGCACCCGGAGGAAGGAAGAGCAGACAGCGCCGGCCGGGACTGCCAAAGGAGAGGAGAGCGACCTTTTTATACAATAGAGCTCTACAGAGCAGATAAGTATAGTATCTTTTTTTAATAAAAAAAAAAAATAGCCTTTATTATCACTTTAATAATAGTATTGTTTCTCAGTTCTGTTTTCAAATGTTTTATACAACCATTTGCTTAATTTTGGGTTCTTTTTAGTTTTTCTTTATTGCATGTCAAGAAAACATTTCACCAATGAAGCATTGTAAACAATAGTGTATCCTTCTTCTTTAAATACCCCCCCCCCCTTTCCCTGCAATCTTTTGTGTGGCTAATAAATGATGTTTACCTTTAGTGGATGGGGTGTTTGTTGTTGCAGACTTAACGTCTTTGTGTACTATTGTATGTGTACTATTCATGAAAGGATCACATCATTGTTTTTTTAGATTAGGTAATAAAAGCCTGGTTTTCACTTATTCATACATGGGATGATTAATGGCAAAGTCCTTCTCTTGGGCCTAATGTGCTGAGAATCGCTGCTACAGAGTGACCCTCTTTGCCGCCATCCATAGGGAGTTCCCCAAATATATAATATATTTGAAGGATTTCCTTAGTTTGCCAGGGATCCTCAAAAGGAACCACACATTTTACAGTGATGTATTTTCACGTTAAAGTCTGTAGGTTTGCCATGGCAAAGGTTAGGATAGGCAGAGGCAGCTCTTTAATTAGGCAAATTAGGCGGTCGCCTAAGGCCTCACTCTCACAGGGGCCTCGCAGCCACCTAATTTGCCTAACACATTACCCCAGTTTTGGGGGACAGGGGGACCTTAATGCTGCTGTTCTTAGGCAGTATTAAGAGCCCTGTCTTATTTAAGCAGGCCTCACGATGACTAGACAGCTGATCTGCAACGTGACTTACTTTATTTTAGAGGTGACAGGACACCTTAACGCTGCTGTGCGCAGGCAGTTTTATGAGCCCTGTCCCACTCACCTCTCACGTAACCTAAGACTTCCGGAGCGCCACCAGCCAGGCGCGTCCGTGCACGTCCCCCCTCCCATCCACCGAACAAGGATCTCAAGCTGGAAAGGCCTACCAAGGATCTTAATCTGGGAAGGCATGCTGCATAGCTGACGGACAGGTGAGCGGGGCCTCATGTTTTGCCTAAGGCCTCACAAAGCCTAGAGCCACCTCTGGGGATAGGCATAGCTCAGATGGACCTTACCACAGCATAGACAACAGACAGATGGAAACCTGGAAGCAGAATATAGGCTTTCGTCGCAACCAGAATAGCAATCAGAATTTGCAGGACCAAAGCTCATCAGAACCATTGTGACAGAGAGATCTTCAGTGAAATCCATGATGCTAGTGATAGGTCAATGCTGGATTAAAGTGGTTGTCAAGGCTTACAAAACAAGACACCTGCAAGAGAAAGGCATAATGAGCTAGCGCTGATGTCACTCCCGCACGTGCGCACGGGAGCCGTCATTTACAGCACACTTAGTGAAGAAATGGCACAGTCGGGCTGTTTCTTCACTGTGCATGTGCCGATGACGTCGGAACATGCAGATACAGGGAATATCTCCTAAATGGTGCAAATTTAGGAGATATTCCTGGGACCTACAGGTAGGCCTGAATATAGACTTACCTGTAGTTTAAAGTGGTTGTCATGACTTGACAACCACCTTAAATTCTGTGGAGGCAGTTGATACCTTGGGACCCTCTTCGCAGGTTTCTGAAGGTTTCTTGTGCATGCGTTTTGGTGGGATAACTTTGAAAGTAGTGTGCACGTCGGCCACTAGATGGAGATAATAATCACTACAGTACCTGACATGGATGTAGGTTGCACCAACATTTGTTTCAAACTGACAGGTGAAAGAAGACAAGCTTTTAAGAGACCCACTGTAATATGAACAGGATGTCTATGGTTTATGTACTTTAAAGTAGTTGTAAACCCTCAGGTCCCTGCCCTCAAGGAGTTTACATTCTAAGGTCCCTAACTCACATTCATACAAATACTAGGGCCAATTTAGACAGGATCTAATTTACCTACCAGCATGTCTTTGGCATGTGGGAGGAAACCAGAGTACCTGGAGGAAATCCACAAAGGCACAGGGAGAACATGCAACTCCAGGCAGGTAGTGTCATGGTTGGGATTCGAACTAGCATCCCTTTTTGCTGCCAGGCAAAAGTGCTATCCACTGAGCTGTCAGACTTTTTCAAGTCTGAATCTGGCCATACATGTGAAGAAATCCATAGATCCTTCCATCCACGTTAAACTGCCTGGATGAACGAACCTCCAATGCCACCTATTGTATTCTAACAGCCGATACCCAAAAGAATACCTGGCTCCTTATATTTCTCAATTGGAGTTTGTTCAGCTGGGTGGTGTTGGCATGGCCATCAACAGCTTGAATTTCAGCCAATTCACAGAAATCCACCCGAAATTTGAGCTTTGTAGGGGCAGTTTATAAGAGCTTAGTGAGCAATGGTGATTCTGCAGAGTGGAATCCATTCCTTGCTCTTGTTGGAAAGTATGCAGCTATACTGGGGTACTAGTAAGCTGGTAAAAAAAAAGGTCCAGATTTACTGGAAAACCATACAACAGGCTCCCCAAATAGGTGTGCGCCATCTCTACTCCTATAAGGAAGTGGCTCCTGGGGGGTTGTGGCAGAGAGTCTATGATCCTTCAGATTACAATTTTCTTATTGATGCTTTGCCTGTGTGGTAAGTAAGTGGGTAAGTGGACAACCTTACCAGTTCATTAAAAAACAATCCAGATTCAAATCAATATAATGCCAAATTGCTAATTTAAGATAACAGTCTTCAAAACGATGTATCCATTTTCACAGCCACATCACATTAATGATAACAGTAAAAATGTATGCCAGCTGAATAAAATAAAAGAGAGGCACCATTCACTCAGGTATCAGTGCCATTCATAGGTGTGCGCAGCCTATTGTATTAGGGTGTGCACCCCGAATGTAGTAAAACATGTATGGTGTTAGTAGGGCAGTTTATGGTGTCAGTAGAGAAGTGGACTTGTCAGTAGTGCAGAGGTTGGTGTAAGTAGGGCAGTGGATGGTGTCAGTAGAGAAGTGGACTTGTCAGTAGTGCAGAGGTTGGTGTAAGTAGGGCAGTGGATGGTGTCAGTAGAGAAGTGAACTTGTCAGTAGTGCAGAGGTTGGTGTAAGTAGGGCAGTGGATGGTGTCAGTAGAGAAGTGGACTTGTCAGTAGTGCAGAGGTTGGTGTAAGTAGGGCAGTGGATGGTGTCAGTAGAGAAGTGGACTTGTCAGTAGTGCAGAAGTTGGTGTAAGTAGGGCAGTGGATGGTGTCAGTAGAGAAGTGCACTTGTCAGTAGTGCAGAGGTTGGTGTAAGTAGGGCAGTGGATGGTGTCAGTAGAGAAGTGGACTTGTCAGTAGTGCAGGGGTTGGTGTAAGTAGGGCAGTGGATGGTGTCAGTAGAGAAGTGGACTTGTCAGTAGTGCAGAGGTTGGTGTAAGTAGGGCAGTGGATGGTGTCAGTAGAGAAGTGGACTTGTCAGTAATGCAGAGATTGGTGTAAGTAGGGCAGTGGACAGTGTCAGTAGTTTTTTATTTTTATTATTTTTTACAATGTTTTTAGGGGGCCCTGTTGGGGGCTTTGGTGAATTATCAGCAGGGGTAATCTGCACCACATGGGGGTGATTAGGGTGTACCTAGGCACACCTGTCACACCCCCTGCTCACACCTATGGTACCATTATTGATAGTCTTTTACAAATGCTAGAAGCCTGGCTGTTGTGCTGATCCAAAACTTCAGTGCTGAGTGATTTGCCTGACATACATTTGTAGATCAACTTTAGACATCATACTGTCATACCTGTCTACATGTATGCTTTGGGTCTATTTGGAGGACTCGCTCACACTGTTTGCGGTAGCCTGCATTTTTTTTTGCACTGGATTAACACCAGTCACTGCAAGGGCACACAGAAAATAATTGTTTTCTACGTACCCTATCCAGACCACATTGCTAGTGTGGTGCGGTGTGGTAAAATGCAGCAATTTTCTCCAGTGTTCTGGATGGCACTGCTAGTTGCTTCACTACAACATTGTGCACCACACTGCTGTGCAGAGACCCGAATGGAGTGTACACTTTATACACTTCCAATAAAGTTAAAAGAAAAAAAATGTAAACAGCGTGATGCACTGTCTTGCAGCAACACTGCACGCTACAAAGGAGCATTTTAGGGCTCATGCACGCCATAATCCGTCCAGAGCCACATAGACATTTTTCGGGGGGGCCTGCAACATCTGTACACAGCCGCCCATAGACATCAAATAGAAGATGCGTCTGTATGCCATTATGCAGTGGGGGATGTGTAAAGCATGCTAACAGTAGAAGCCCCTGGAAATCTCTTCTGACACCTGAAAACAGCAAAGGCAAACAAACAGAACTTTTCTCTGCTTACCCCTTTGGAAGTTTTTGAAAGACACTGCTATAAACATTGCTGGTGTTCTGCATTCAATCAACTTTCATACATGTCATTAGGGTCTTAGTGCTGGTTCACATGCGCTTCTGCATGTGTGTTTTTTAATGGGTTTTTGATGCGTTCCAGTGCGTTTTTGATGCATTCCGGATGCATTCCAGGTGCTTTTTTTCTTCTTTTTTTCCTGTTTCTTTTTCACTATGCTAAGTTCCAGTGCGTTTTTTTTTTTTTTTTTGTGCATTCCAGTGCTTTTCAGTGCGTTTTTGATGCATTTTACTGCGTTCCAGTATAGTCCAGTGCAGGAAAAATGCAGCATGTTCTACTTTTTTTTCTGGAACTGGAAAGCCCTGGAACTGACTGCACTAGTGTGAACTATGCCATTGGAAACCATATAACCAGCGTTTTTGATGCAGAAATAAAACACACTGGACTGCATGTGGTGTGAACTGGCCCAGATCTATTCCGGATACATTTCTGCATGCGCGTTTTAAACGTGTTTCAGTGTATTTTTGGTGCATTTTTGATGCATTTCCAGGTGTATTCCAGGTGATTTTTTTCTTCTTTTTCCTGTTTTTCTATACTAGGGTACATTGCGTTTTTGATGCTTTCCAGTGCGTTTTTGATGATTTTTACTGCGTTCCAGTACAGTCCAGTGCAGGAAAAATGCAGCATGTCCTACTTTTTTTTCTGGAACTGGAAAGCCCTGGAACTGACTGCACTGGTGTGAACTATGCCATTGGAAACCATATAACCTACTTTCCATGCATTTTTGATGCAGAAAAAAAACACACTGGACTGCATGTAGTGTGAACTGGCCCTAAAAGCGGATCTGCACCCACCTCCCCCCATTTTTTTTAACCCCTGCTTACCTGGCTGCAGGTCCTGCACAGTTAGACCCCTTTCACACTGCGGCCGCGTTAGCGGTAAAGCGCTGCTCATTTTAGTGGCCCTTTACCGCTCTTTAAGCGGTGCTTTTCGGCCACTAGCTGGATGCTTTTAACCCCAACTTGCAATGGGCAGGGGCATTTTGGCTGCTTGCAGGACTTTTCCTAACCTCCTGCAAGCGCGCCGCCCCAGTGTGACAGCACTCAGGCTTTCACACTCGGACGGCATGGGAGGCAGTTTTCAGGCGCTATTTCTAGCGCTAAAATGCCTGAAAACTTCCTCAGTGTGAAAGGGGTCTTAAGAAACTCACTCACCCAGCGGATCCAGCGTTGTCCTGCTGAAATCCTCTTCTCTTCTGCCCCCTTCTCGGTCCCACACTGTCATTTTCTTGTGTGACATCAGGAAGCTGCCAGCTCTTCTGGGTCTAGCCAATTATACCCTGCTAGCCCCCCCCCCCCCTCCTTCTTTCTCAATGAAGGACTATGCCTACCAGGATATGCAACTTGCAAAGTGCACATCATTTTTCTTGGCAAGTGACATGCATGGGGGTGGGGGGTTGGGCAGACATTTCTTAATTCAAAAAAGGTAAAAAAATGTTTTATAAAAAAGGGTGGGAGGGTTGGAGAGGAGGGAACTTCAAATTGAGGGGTGAGATCTGCTTTAAGCTGGCCATTCGTGAGAAAAGCGTGACAAGAGAATTCAAAGGAACAGGTCGGAAAACTTCTAACAACATATGGGGTTTTCATTCAGCAAATTATATTCACTCCGGAATCGAATGTTAGGAACACACGAAATTTGGAAGTGCTTTCAAATGACATTTGGCAAGGCATTGAATGTACTAACAATTTTCATACAGATGTTCGTTTGAAAATCTACTAGTGTATGGCCAGCCTAATTCTCCTAATGTTAAAAAAAAAAGAATAGAAGGTGAATGTAAATATCTCTCCAACAGACACTTTTATGATACATTTATTTGTTCATTGATTTTGCTACACTGTGGTAGAAATATAAAGTACGTGTTGATCCCTTTTTCGACATTCTTTATTTGAAATTTTCAAAAAATAGTGTTTACAGTGAAACATAAAATAATACCGCTTATTGATCCCTTTTTATTATGTCTTTATGTGGAAGACACCAAGTGTGAATCTGAATGGACTATTTTCAGATTTAATAGTTACCATGCATTCAAATATCCTGTTCTCTAAGGCTCGGTTCACACATAGGCGACTTGCGATCCGACTTGTGTCGCCTCAAGTTGCTTGACATCATAAATCCCATTGAAATGAATGGGAGCCGTCTTAATGTACACTACTGAAGTCACTCCAACTTCAAGGCGACTTCAGAAAAGGCTCCTGCACTACTTCAAGGCGACTTCTATCCGACTTGTGCCCATAGAATTCAATGGAATTCGCCTCAAAGTTGGATCCCCAACTATATAGAAGCAGCTTTACAGGAAAAACAAAATAATTTACCCAGTTAAAAGGAATGATGTCAGAAGAGATTTATTCTCTGATTGGCCACAGGCAAAGTCGCCTGGCATGGAGGTCGCTTTGAGTCGCGTTGTAAGCTGCCCAAAGTCACGCTGAAGTCGCCTTGAAGTAGCCTTCAAATCGCCTACCAAAGTCGCCCCCGCAAGTCGTTAAAACTTACTGTTAAAAAAATCCTGTTCTGCATGCCATACGTTAGAAAATAAATGTAATTATTGCTGTCTGTGCAAAGTGTATATGGACATTCAGGGAAATTAATACTTTGCATCAAATGACTGCAGAAAAATATGATTTTATGCCTTTTAGCTGTTTTATCTACAGAGTATTTAAATCATTATCTGAAAGGGAAAGTGGATTTACTGTGTTTTTTTTTTTTAAAAAAAGTAAACTTTTTCTGGAATTTAAACGTAATACATATATGTTAGTTAGGCCATTGTTCTAATCTAAATGCATCTGTAATCTTCTCTGTTTAGTTTTTAATTTGAATGCATTTGTTGTTTATTTTCCCCCTAATGTTTTACCTTTATAACTTTGCATGCAAAGCAGAAGAGTAGATAATCCCAGTTCTTTATAGACACTCTCACTGGATCCCAGCAATGGCTGTAGATGAAAGTTATGCATGCCATAAGAAGCAGTAGGGGGAGGGAAGCTCCTGACTTTTGAGTGCCAGAATCCATTTTCAAACTTTACAAGGGCCTTCATCACCAATTGTGATGCAAATGAAATCCACTGGGGCTGGCAGCCAATTAGAAGCCGCGTCCTTGTGGGATTACCTGGTTTTGGTAGAGTGATGAGGAGGAGGAGGAGGAGGAGGGGGTGAGGAGGAGAAAATCATTCACTTGTGACAAAGTTCTGTGTTTTAGTGCTTTGCAGTCTCAGATGTAGGAAGGAAGGAAAGTCCTGGCCACGACTGCTCCTGAAATGCCTGTTCAGCAGTGTTGTACAACCCTGACTTGTTGGAGGAGAGGAGGCTTTGGGGAGAAGGGTGCTCCTCTGGGCTTCTCATAGGCTGTGTGCACACAAAGCTGTCTTTGGACTTTCAGTAAATAATCCTTATTCATTGCTGTGCTGGAGCTTGCCTGCCCGTGCCCTGCTTTCGCCTTGCCACTGCGAGCTAAAGGAACATTTGAATGGAATTAAGGCCCCCTTGGATTTTTCACTTACTTACTCCTATGCAGAATCCATGTGAAAATGGTAAGGCTTGTTTTTTTCTCATTGTGATTGATTGGTTTTGCAGTAACCTTTAATATCAGGAGTCATTTCCTAAACGTCCACATGATTTGGACTAAGCCATCTGTTCAAGAACATGTCTCATGTCTGACAGAGGGATAACCGTGAGCATGCCACCCTCCGCCAAGTGTTTGGAATAAACTGTACCACTATGAAATATGGGATTTTTATTTCGCTTCTGTGTTTTAATTATTCGGGTCATTCGAGACTATTTTTACCTGTATTCGCTTTTCTTATACTTTACACATTGTACTTTGCTTTATTAAATAAAGTCAAATTCTATATTCCTGCACACATGGTCTTATTTATTCAGTTTAAAGAGCAGTACCGATGTGCAGAGTATAGCAACCAATCATATTTCACCTTTCATCATTTGAAAGCAGTAAGGTAAAAAAAAAAATAGCTGGTTGCTGGTTACTGTGAATAAAAGTTCTTTGTAATATAATTTGATTTGTAAATTGATTTGCAATTACAAATTACTTTGTAATTTTATTTTATTTATTTCAGGTACTTATATAGCGCTGTCAAATTACGCAGCGCTTTACATATACATTGTACATTAACATCAGTCCCTGCCCTCAAGGAGCTTACAATCTAAGACCCCATACGCACTATGCAACTTTTGTCAGATTTCCTTCAGATTTACCAAAACCATGTAGTGCAAGGCCCGGCCTGATTGCATACAAATTGAAACTCCAAAGGTTTTTATATGGTTTTGGTAAATCTGAAGGAAAAAATCTGGATAGTGTGTATCCAGCTTAAGGTCCCTAACTCACATTCATGCATATACTAGGGTCAATTTAGACAGGATCTAATTTACCTACCAGCATGTCTTTGGAGTTAAAGTACATTGTAATGATTAGTACATACATAAGCCTGTATGTGTATGATCAAATGTTAGTCTTTCACTATAGAAAATGTGTTTCTAATATTAAGGCTAGCCATAGACATTCAGCTGGCTCAGCAGGCACTGGCCAAATTTCAATCTCTGGAGAGATTTACTAAACCTGGTGCACACAGAATTCAGGACAGCTGTGCATAGTAACCAGTCACCTTCTACTTTCAAATTGTTCAATTAAGCTTTGACAATAATACCTAGAAGCTGATGGTTATTATGCACAGCTGCACCAGATTCTGAGTGCACCAGTTTTAGTAAATTGCCTCCACTGTGTGGTGGTCATCATTGACCAACAGAAGCTGATCGCTAGATCGATGTCTGTCAAATGGACATGCTGGAAGACTTGTCAATCAGCAGCTACAGCCACTGATCAATGTATTCTGACAGAGGCGGGTCCTGCTGTCAGGATATAGTGTCCCGGCTTGGGGGGTTTTTCCATCCAATTATGTTAATGGAGGAACCCTTTTGTTTTGTTTTTGGGTCATTTTTATTTATTTATTGCAGGTACTTATAAAGTGCCGTCAATTTACACAGCACTTTTACATATACATTGTACATTCACCATAGCTTCCAAATGTTCCTGATTTTGAGGGACTGTCCCTGATTTGGGACAAAGTCCCTCTGTCCATCTCTCCTCATTTGTCCCTCATTTTGGTCTGCTCTATATAGTTGTATATAAAATGCACATTTCTAGCTTTCAAAAAGTGTTTGCCAGTGCTAAACCTTTCATCTAAATTCTAAATTGCTACAAATGTAAATGTCAAAAGCTGTTATAAAGGAATAGCAATGGTAAAAAAAAAAACACTTGTGGGTTTAACTAATATTTTTTTGTATAAGCCACCTTTAAGGGGGCGTGGCAAGGGGGTGTCCTATGCCTACATACTTTTGCTAATAGGTGTCCCTCGTTCCCATCTCAAAAATTTGGGAGGTATGCATTCACATCAGTCCCTACCCTCAAGGAGTTTACAATCTAAGGCCCCTAACTCACATTCATAAATACACATACTAGGGCCAATTTAGACAGGATCCAATTATCCTACCAGCACGCCCATTGGCTGAACAAAAAAAAAACATCTATGGCCAGCTTTGGGGGTACAGCACATGATACTGATGTATGAACATCAGATCTTTCTGGCAAAAAGTTTCTGCCCGAAAATTTGAGAGTATGGTCTGTATGGTGTGCACATTTTACGCACATAAAAAGTCTTCCAGCCCCCACAATGCTAAATAATATAAGGGAGGTGTGATATGCGCACGTACATAAATTACTTGCCAATAAAGCAGATTTTAGTTTTGTTTTTTACTGATCCAAACGCAGCACTATTTTAAAGATATTTATGTGCCTGTGTGTACACACCTATTAAAAGCAATGGGCTGCATTTAGATCAGAAAAAAAAATGCCAAAAAAGATGGCCTTTGTGGTACCTGTGTGCAAAAGAACTTTAGAAATGGCATGTCAGTAATCAATGTAGTCATGCTAAATAGGATAGTGTCCTGTTTCTAGTCATTATTAGGGTTATGATGCAGTTTTGTGTCCTGTACAAACTGTTACAACTGCCATTGAGCATGTTAGGGTCTCTTACCTGTCTATAGTTTGCTGTATAATATCCATTGTGTAGTAGTGTGCACAGGTGTATGTGGTGACATGTTTCAACACTTCTTGTATTCTAGACATCAGATCAGGTATTTCTAAACTTGCCATCACGTGGAGAATTTGTTTGCTAAGTCTTGTAAATGGACTACTACAGTTGTATTTAAGAACAAACTTGTTGATCTAGTATTGTGCGGCGATACCATCAGAGTTGTGGCGTGTGCAGGCACTTCATTTAGAAAAGTACAGAGTTTCTGTACAGAGTATTATTCAGCTTCTGAACATGTTGCTGCACTGAACAGATTGCATTCCATTGGACATACCGAAAAGTAAATGGCATTCAGTAGAAGAAATTAAATTGACATTTTGCTCATCCATAGCTTAGGGCCAATGATCTATGAGTGGAATGCAACAGTAATATTCAGAGACTTGAAGGTGCCTATAGACATTAGATGATAGGCTACTGATCTGGACTTTTTTTTGGCTGCAGGGCATTGTACATCTACACTTGATGATTCATCAATGTCTATGGCCAGCTTTAGTCTACCAATGCACATTCTTTGAGAAGCTGGCTACAAGAAAGAATATGGCATGCAAAGGCACATGCAAAAATAGGTTTGGAACCTCTGAAGTGCCGCTGCTAAGTTACCCAATGGAAGTCACTCCCTCGTTGGTCATAATGCACCAACATTTTATTATTATTATTATAACACAGGATTTGTAGAGTTTGCATAGCACTTTAGGGAGGCAGAGCCATAGCAATATAATTCAATACAAGAGGGTCCTGCTGTCAAGAGCTTGCAATCTAATGTTGCTAGTTTGACATGCAAGGAATCGGGACCTTACAAGAAAGTAAGTGGACTTTTAAAGTGGTTCTAAAGCCTAAACATTTTTTACCTTAAAGTGGTAGTAAACCCTCCTATAATTTTCAGCCAAGGAAGCTGCCACCTTGGCCTCTGTTTAATCTACAACTGCCATGATGCTGCACATGTGATCAGCTATGATACCAGCCATTGGATGGTTTGATAGTTTGGTTTAGAGCACAACCAATGGGAGTGTTAAATTGATGGGTTTACTACCGCTTTAATGCATTCCTTGCAATAAGGTAAAAAGTGGTTAGGAATCAGCATCCCCCCTCACCCTCTCTTTTACTTACCCGAGCCCTCATTTTATCCAGTGCAGTGCACGTCTGAAACTCTTTCCTCCCCTCACTTCCAGTTCTCGCCGGCTTTTCTGAGGCACCAGGAGCCATTGGATCCCAGTGCTGTCAATCAAAGCCAGTGACGAGGGAGTGGGGGCCAGGGCTGAGTCCCGCTGTCTGTGTCAAAGGACGCAACAGTGGGGCTCGGGAGCGAGCAGGCATGAGTGTCCCCATGAGAAGCGGCTACCCATGGGGGCACTAAAAAGAGAGGAGGAGCAAGGAGCGCCGGCAGGGGACCCAAGGAGAGGAGGTTCAGGACCGCTCTGTGCGATTGTATTGCACAGAACAGATAAATATAGACATGTTTACTATTTAAAAAAAAAATGTACCTTTACAATCTCTTTAAGCAAGCCATACATTATACAAGTTTCTTTGCTTCAAGCACAGGTTAAAGGATAAAAAATGCTTGATTCCCTCATCAACACATTCAGTGTTGATGGGGGGATCCATCCCGCTGCGCCATTGTATTCCGACAGTGGGAGGTTTCCCCACCATCAGAATACAGTGATCACTGTTTGCTGCTACAGCCACTGGCAGTGATCGCACAAAAAGAAACTCAACAGGCTGGTTGTACGGATCAAAATTCGGCCGGTTCACCAGGAATCGCGATCCGTCTATGGCTGGCCTTAGCAATTCTGAGGATGACAGCTGCGACAATTTCTGGTGGGGCATAGGCCTTAGTGATACTGAATAACAATCTAACTTCTGAAACATGACATCCAACTCAAGGACTCATCCAAACACACCAGTATCCAACAAGGGTTCAAGAGTAATTATAATCTGAATCAGCAGAAAGGGAAAATATAAGATAGTGAGGGGAATTTATCAGAACTGGAGCAGCCAGAATCTGGTGCAGATGTGCAAGGCAACCAGTCAGCTTCTATCTTTCATTTCCAAAGCTTACCTAAACAAGCTGAGGATAGAAGCTCATGGTTGCCATATAAATTGTAAATGTAAATGCGACAAGGAGCCTGAAAGAGAATGGTATTTTCCTACTAATTTAAAGAATTATTTGGCACATGGTTGGTGTTGTGGGATTTGGATATAAAATTACATCTATTTTGTTACTGTCAAATCCTGCACAGGGTAGGGTTGCGGCATCTGAATCAGTCACAGTATTTTATTGAACCTGACTTTCAATTGAAAGAAACTTTCCAGCATCCTGGTAAACGTTATCATACCAGAGATTCCAGGGCCTTAGTATTGTAGTATTTTGGTATAAAAAAAACATTTTGAAAACAGAAAACACTGGTGACTGTTGAGTTCTGTGAGTATCGACATTTGGTGATAGTTATCAGTCTCTTATTTTTTATATTGCAGATCTAGATCTATAAACCTTTGGTGACGTTAAGCCCATCAGCTCTCCTGATGTCTCTGGCAAGTTAGTGTACTAATTGTAATAAAGCTCTGTAGGAGCACAGGAACCAGTGTGTGGGTTCTTCAATCTTTTTGATATAGTTTTGCTGTAAGGCTAGGTACTTGTAAAGATGTAAATGATCAGGAATTAGCTGTATAGCAACAGGTATAGCAGAGATTTTAAAAATCCCAGTGTAGGGGCATGGGGGTCCAACTCAGTCCCTAAATTAAGTTTGCTTATTTTATTCTTTCTTACTGCACTGATGGAAGAATGATACATTTATAAGCTGGAAAAGACTGAAGGCTTACAAGCTGTTATATTGGGTGAGGCCTTTGTATGCACTGTGGGTGTTAATAATAAAATGTATTGGCCCAGTTCTCCCTTTGCATCAGTGTATCTACACCCCTGCCAGGAATGACTTTGCAAATAGTTGTCAAGCCCAACAGTACATTGTACATAATGATCTATCCATCCTAAAAATAAACCTGTCACAAATGTGAGCAAGTCAAACTGGGTGTCTAAAAAAAATCTTCAGTAAAAAAAAACATGTATTTCATTATTAGATGGAAAAATTTAGGCAGCCAAAGTTATTTGTACAACCTGTAAGAAAGACTCCTCTCCTGCATCACATTAAAGGTCCAATAGGGACTCAAAAGGCAGAAAAAAGGCAGAACCAACTTTGAGCACCCATTTGGACCATCATGAGTTTAGGCACGCTGCATTAAAGCGGTTGTCTACCCATTGATTTGATAGTCTCAAAAAAGAGTTAATATTCCAGGCATGCCGGAAATGTTAGCTATCTCCTTGATTGTCCTCTCGACCAAACTAGCAAACCATCCAATGGGTGGTGTCATAATGGATCACATGTGCAGCATCATGGCAGTTGCAGATTAAACAGAGGCTAAGATGTCAGCTTCCTTAGCTGGAAACGATAGGAGAGTATACAACCACTTTAAGGTAGCCTATGAAAATAGAGGATCTCATGAAGGAGCTCTGAAAATGCATTACCGCCCCCTGCCTGAAGTCACTTCCGGTACGTGCGTTCCAAGGTGGTTATGGAAGTAAGGCGGCCATCTTGCCCCCTCACTCTCCCCTTCTTCTGCAGCTGCTGGTCGGCGACTCGGCTTATCTATGTGGAGGTTGTGATAGGAACCAGGATTACAATCATGATGGGCCTGTTCAAATACTGAATCTTGTAAGTGTTTTTAACCGTGTATTGAACTGTTGGAATACTGCACTTAAAAGCACCTTCTTGTTGCTTTTTATGAAAATGGGAGTCAATATGCAATATTTTATTTCATCATGTGTTGTGGTGCGCTATAAAACAGAGGCAATGTTTATGTGCAGAAGAGTACGGTTAAAAAAAAGGACAATGCACATACACATTCTGGGGCATATTCATTAAGTGGGGAAGGTGACTTTCACTAAACATTGACTGGTGGTGAAGATTGACTGGCAATGAATCTTAAACTTTTTTAAGAAATTTGCCCGAGCATCTGTGCACAGAAAAATAGTGTGAATGAGCCCTGAAAATGTATCTAAAGTCAAAACATTTGGGAATAGTAAAACCCCTGTCAGGTTTGCTTTTCCATATCTGTCTTGGGGGAGGGGCTGGTTGTCTTTTATATAGACACATAAGGAAGCGAGAGGGATGATCCTCTCTTGGAGAGCTGTCAATGGAACAAGTGTCTTTATTGGAAGATTTCCCATTTTATTCCTGTTGACAACTCAAAGAAATGTATTGTATCCCAATCACAATGATAATGTTCATCAGGACAAATAGAAAGTGTGAAATTCCCTGGTGGGAACACTGTCATCATTAAAATTTAAGAGGGTATCTAATCCGTCCCCACTGTATCCAAAAGCAAAGTTTGAGACTTAGATACACTTTAAGGTAAAGTTGAGATTTTTACATGACTTCAGCTATCTACTGTATATCTTTGGACCTACCGCTCATGCTAACATGCATTTTTTTTCACCGATCTAGTTTTTCATCTAAATTGCCCAGATTTTTGATAATTTTCAAAATGCAAAAGAAGCATATGTTTTTGAATTTTTTCACAACAGATCCGAGCTTACCTTGAGATAGTTGGTTAGTTCAAGAGTTATAGAACAAACGGTAAAACACAAGTTCATAAAAGGAGAGAACCTGTAGTGCCAAATGTAGACATTGGCCAACACAAAGGACCTTTCTTACTCACTAGTTCCTAGTCTAAACATCTGAGCAAGGATGTAATGTTACCCTTTGTATCCATTCGTTTTGGTTTGTTTTAAATATTACTAGCTCTCTCGTCATGCATAAACTTGATGTATGATTTCTTGATTAAATAACGTACCACCTATTATCCTTCTGCATGAAGCAAATTCCACATCACAAATGATTAAGTAATTATACTTCTCAAGCTGGTCTATTTTGTTCCCACTAATCCTTTGTATCGTGTAATCAGGAAGCTCTTCCAGTGCCTGCTGGTCCTGGTGCTTCTTCTCTCCTTACAGAGAAAAGAATGTGAAATAATGACATGGCACAAGACAATAATTAGCGTCTGCCACCAGATGTTTCTGCAAGAGATTGCTATTTGCATCAGCCTGTGACCATAGATGTATCACTTGTACTAATACCATTTATCAAGCAAGCTCTTCCCCGAACTCCAGGGCAGCAGATACTGTAAATACACAGATGTCCACCCAGCTCTGAATTTAACACAGCTTTGCCACACAGCACAGCCCTATGTAACATGGCAGGAGATCTGGTTTTCTCTGCTGCAGTTTAATAACTAGAGATTTGCTACCCACTCCAAGCCTGTGATTGGACAGTGAAAGGAGAAGCAGGTGACTGATGAGCAAATAGCACTGTTACAGCTCTCTCCACCTGTCAGTATGCTGTTTGTAATGCAGCACAGCTGATTGGCTCCTTCTGCTGCTTCTCCCTCCCACATTCTAAGCTCTGCTATACAGGTACTTCAAGAGGCTAATACCAAGTCAGATACTTTAAGAATATGGCTCACATTTACAAATTCAATTTAGGAATATATAAATGAATACTTGCCTGCAGTTTAGCTTTAGTATTGATGAATAGTAATAACTAATGGACATAACTTGAAAATATACTGTATAGTTACAACATTGAAAACAAAAATAAGCTTCAAAGTGCTGCATCCCATTACTGTAAGTTCCCACTTATTTCAATACTATTTCAAGCTTTCAAAATCAGGTATCTGGGCGTGGGGAACAATTCTGGGGATGGGTTTCAAAGCTGAACTTGTAGCATATTTCAAATATTCCAAAAACGCAGCAATGTATTTAATGAAACATCATGAAAGGAGATGATATGTACAAATCTAACTTGGGGATGAGGTGCCAATACTAATATTAAGGTCCAATCACAAATATGTTCTAGTGAAAGTACCTTAATCTTAATGCCTTGGTACCAGAGAACAATATGAATGAATTCAGTGCTTCTATGATTTTGAGGATGAGTTATTCCACAGTGCCTGCAGCTGCACAGATCAACTTTCAAGTGGAACAGTATAGTTAAAATATAAGGTTCATTTTACTGTATTGAGCATTAGGTACACATACCAATTTATCACTGACTACTCTATATCTCCCAGATTTAGAATTTCAAACAGAGAGATAGAAAAGCGCATTGGTATGCAGTGTGTGCCATTGCCAAGTGAAAATCTCATTGACATTTTTTTAAACTAAAGCTCTTCTTTTATATGCATTTTTGTCTTAGCCTACTTTATCGAAGAACTTAATTAAAACACTTGGGGGATATTTAGCAACCAGCAACTGGAAATACTTTGCTCAGGAATAGTAATATAACATGTAAATTCCCAGGTGTTGACTTTAGTGCAAGGAAGAATGCCCTGGCATCAGTGGTTGGAAAAATGCCCAAGGGTTAGTATCAGTGGTTGGAAAGAATGTGCTGGTTTTGGATGGAAAGTATGCCCTTGCACTACTGTGAGTGGCTAGAAAAAAATGTCAGTGGTAAAAAAAAATATGTTCTGGCGTCAGTGACAGTGGCTAGGAAAAATGCCCTAAACCTTAGTGTTAGTAGTTGGAAAAAAATTGTATGCTTGTAATAAATGCCCTGGCATTGGTGGCCGGTGTGTGTGTGTGTGTGTGTGTGTGTGTGTGTGTGTGTGTGTGTGTGAATGATCTGTATGCTAGTTGGCAAAAAAAAAAAAACAGCTGCATAGCAACAGGAACCTTAACAATCATTGTTAAATGACATTGTAGAAACACTGACTGTTAGTTTTCATTAGAGGGCTGACAGGCTGCCAAGGTTCTGTTCTCATTAAAAATGCATTGCCTGTGTTGTAAAGTTGGACTTGTAAAAATTGATTTCTCCACAGTGCTTTCAGATGCAGTGATGAGTGAGGGCTTGTATTGCTTGCTCAGAATATGTGAATACTATGGTGTGTTTGATCTGGGCACAGGTCCATTTTAGGGACACAGGTGGCCCCCAAAAACAGAAGCTAGTGCTGTTAAGGGGAACTTGCACCTTAGGGCTTATTCACACCAGCTGCTGCATTGCAATGCAGCATTTTGCGTGCAGTGCGGCAGGGTAGAGATCAGCCCATTGATGATGTGCTGAGCTCGGTGCATCGCACTGTTTCCATATTTTTCTATTTTTCTTAACAAACTTTATTGAGACGTCAAATAGACATCTCATAATGTTCAGATACCGGCCACGCAGTGTGAGACAGTGGATTGCATTGCACTGTGCTGTGCTGAAAAAAGTTCTGCATGCAGTATTTTTTTTCAGCGCACTGTGCCTGCACACTACCGCAATGCAGTGGTGTGAACCGGTCACATAGTAGACATTTTGCCTTGTCCATGTAGTTGGTTTGTGATGGAATAACCACCTAACGCAGTCTCACCACATGTGATGTGAACCAAGCCTCACTGTTAGGACTAAAATGAGTATCACTAAAGGTATCAGTGGCTATGAGCCCTGTAAGTGCCAAATAGGCCTTCATTAATACACATGTATTGTTACAGTGTTAAGAATTGTTACAAGAATGTGACTCTCTTGTTTTTATAAGCCTTCTATATTGCCCACATAAGATAAGGAGGAGTATTTACAAGTCACAAAGCTCACTGTTGTCTTATAAATAGTACATTGTGCATTTTTACAACTTCCTCCCCCTAATTCTTGCTGTAAACTGTAACTACGCCCTGGCAACATGTTTTCTCTACTTTTGGCACCCATAGAGTACATACACCATATCACAAAGGTCCTTCTATGCACAGAGATCTACTCTGCCAACAAGTCTAATGACTATGGCTGACCGTCTTTCAGTTCTGATATAAGCACTGATCTACCTACTCCTATTAAAACTTTATTAGTAAAAGCTCAGATTAAAATGAGAATATCACTTTGCATGTTCTGCTGTGTTGAGCAAAACCATACCATAATTATGTTGCTCACTTGTTCTGCAGATAGGGTTAAAATTTTCTAAAATTCCAGCTGTCAGTCCAGTAATACCAGAAGCTTTTGTCCCTAGGGCGGTCACATTATCAGTTTATTTTTTAAGGTCTTTATAGGAGAGATTTTAAGCCTTTCAATGCACAAAATCCCCTGCAACGCGGCTGGGATCACACTGTACATGCTCTAAAGAGGAATTTAATTTTCCCCTACAATGCAATGAAACCAAAGGCAAGCAGAAAGTGTCGCAGGTGGTATCTTTTTGTTCAAAAACGTTTGAACGGCTCCCAAGAATTTGGTTTCTAAAGATGCTAAAAGATACCCAGTGGGATGTGTATGAAGAGCCTTTGAATAGGTTACATGGTGCAGATGTGCAAATGTGCAAAAAATATCAAGATTAGCTGTGTAGATATGAGCCTGATCAGGGTTTAGGAATATACTGGGAGTACCATGAGCAAGATTTGGCAAGACACAAGATAGATTAGATCAAGGGTCTCCCAAACTTTTCAGTACAAGGGCCACATTGTATATTTTATAAATATTCACAGGGCAAAAAAAAAACAGTTTTCATAATCGATTAGTTGGTCGATTATTGTTTTGATTAATCGATTAATCGGATAATAACCTTACAAAAATTGTGGTGTATAATTTAGTGAATATTTAAAGTTTAAAAGAAAGGCAATTTATTCTTAAATATCTCTATGCAGTGGTAAATATAAATAGCCAACTATATGGTTAGGGAGCAAATCTATAAACCACTCTGAGAATAACAGACAGAAGCATATATAATAATAAATACACCTAGAAGTAGGATATACGAGCATTTTAACTAGGCGTCAGACATGAAGCTATATGAAGAATGGAAGGGAGATAGAAATCTTTTATATTAAAGTAGTGCTAAAAGCTGACTTTTTTTTCATGGATATGATAATTTTAAATATAATGCACAATACTGGTAAAAGTTTACTTTAAGGCTGGGTTCACACTATCCGACAAAAAAACGGTCCGACTTTGATCCTACTTTGTGCAATTTATGGTCCTACATAGGGCCAAAGTCGGACCGTTTGTCTGTGAACATGGATCCGACTTTGTTCCCGACAATGCCAGGCACCTTGTGCTCTGGGGATCTTGAAGGGGAACTCCACGCCAAATTAAAAAAAAAAAATAATGGCATGGGGTCCCCCTCCAAGAGCATACCAGGCCCTTTGGTCTGGTATGGGTTTCAAGGGGAACCCCCACGCCAAAAAAACGGCGTGGGGTCCCCCCCAAAATCCATACCAGACCCTTATCTGAGCACACAGCCCGGCAGGCCAGGAAAGGGGGTGGGGACGAGCGAGCGCCCCCCCCTCCTGGACCATACCAGGCCGCGTGCCCTCAACATGGGGAGTATGGGTGCTTTGGGGCAGGGGGGGCTCTGCGCCCCCCACCCCAAAGCACCTTGTCCCCATGTTGATGAGGACAAGGGCCTCTTCCCGACAACCCATGTCGGTGATTGTCGGGGTCTGCGGGTGGGGACTTATCGAAATCTGGAATCCCCTTTAACAAGGGGGCCCCCAGATGCCGGCCTCCCACCCTATGTAAATGAGTATGGGGTACATCGTACCCCTACCCATTTACCTGGAAAAAAAAGTGTACAAAAAACCCACTACACAGCTTTTTAAAATATTTTATTAAATCAGCTCCGGCGTCTTCTCCCCTCTCTGGCTCTTCTTTCTTCGGCTTTTTTTTCTGAGGGGTCTTCTTTCTTCTCCTTCTCTGCGGCGTCTTCTACTCTATTGCCAGTCTTCTCCGCTGTCCTCTTCCCTCTGTTCTTCCTCTCTTCTTCTTCCCATGTTGACACGACGCAATGTCCTTCACTAATGCCCTCTCCGCTGTGTGCTGTGCCTTATATTGGCATGGGACGGGGCCACCCGCTGACATCATCCAGAGGCTCCGCCCCCTGTGATGTCACACTGATGTCACATCCTGGGGTGGAGCTGTGACATCACAGGGGGTGGAACCTCCGGGTGATGTCAGCGGGTGGCGCCGCCCCATGCCAATATAAGGCACAGCACACAGCCGAGAGGGCATTCGTGAAGGAGATCGCGTCGTGTTAACATGGGAAGAAGAAGAAGAAGAGAGGAAGAACAGAGGGAAGAGGACAGCGGAGAAGACTGGCAAAAGTGCAGAAGACGCCGTAGAGAAGGAGAAGAAAGAAGACCCCTCAGAGGATAGAAGACCCCGCAAAAGAGCCGAAGAAAGAAGACACCGGAGAGGGAGAAGAGAGGGGAGAAGACGCCGGAGCTGATTTAATAAAATATTTTAAAAACCTGTGTAGTGTGTTTTTTTGTACATTTTTTTCCAGGTAAATGGGTAGGGGTACGATGTACCCTATACTCATTTACATAGGGTGGGGGGCCGGCATCTGGGGACCCCCTTGTTAAAGGGGGCTTCCAGATTCCGATAAGTCCCGGACCGCAGACCCCGACTACCACCGGCAAGGGTTGTCGGGAAGAGGCCCTTGTCCTAATCAACATGGGTACAAGGTGCTTTGGGGTGGGGGGCACAGAGCCCCCCTGCCCCAAAGCACCCATACTCCCCATGTTGAGGGCACGCGGCCTGGTATGGTCCAGGAGGGGGGGCGCTAGCTCGTCCCCACCCCCTTTCCTGGCTGCGTGTTCGGATAAGGGTCTGGTATGGATTTTGGGGGGACTCCACGCCGTTTGTTCGGCGTGGGGGTTCCCCTTAAAACCCATACCAGACCAAAGGGCCTGGTATGCTCCTGTAGGGGGACCCGATGCCATTTTTATTATTTTTTTAATTTGGCTTGGAGTTCCCCTTCAAGATCCCCAGAGCATAAGTCGCATACCAAAGTCGGATTAGCGAAGACACTGATCCGACTTTGATTCGACTTCAATGCCTTTCAATGGGCTAAAGTAGGATCAAAGTCAGACAAAAGTAGTACAGGAACCTTTTCAAAGTCGGTACGAAAGTCGGACCAGTTAAGACAGCTCTCATAGGGAATCATTGTTTTTGTGACGTAATGCGACTTGTGCTCCTAATGTCGGTCCGAGAATCGGACTAGTGTGAACCCAGCCTCAATGTAATTGTAATGCCTTCTATTACCTCCAGTCTATCAGCCTCCACCTTCTCTCCTTCTCTGGGTTCAGATGCTGATCTTCCTGAACACAGTATTTAAAGTAATGTTTTTTAAAATAACAAATATGTTATACTTGCTCTGTGTAATGGTTTTGCACAGAGCAGCCCTGATTCTCCTGTACTGGGGTCCCCCATCAATGCTTTTGGCTCCTCCTGCCTTCAGAGTGCCCCAATATCAAGCTGCAAAGTATAGTATAGAGAGTCCCTATTGCAAGGTAAAATAACTTCTACCTTTTGGGACCACTCACTTCCTGCCCAGGACTACATGTCCCATGAGGCATTGCTCCTCACACATTCACAAGTTCTCAGGCACTTACTGACATTTATGGACAGTGTACTGAGCTGTATGTGTGCTGCACTGTGTCTTCTGACATGTATGGACGGTGTACTGAGCTGTATGTGTGCTGCACTGTATTTCCTGATATGTAAACAAATAATGCATTCTGTACACGGGCCAACTAATCAGCTGGCCAATTAATCGATCATGAAAATAGTTGACAACTATTTCTATAATCGATTCGTTATTGATTAGTTGTTTCGGCCCTAAATACTATTTAAATGAATGAATATGATTCATAACAACAAAGAAAAGACTTTAGTAAAAGGAAGCAAACAAATTCCAAGGTTAAGCAAAAATAAATTCAGTCGGTGCCTTTCTAATCAAAGCCCCCTTTATATCAGGGTGCCCATCAAAGCCCCCTTATATCAGAGTCCCTGCTTACACTAGGGTCCCCATTAGAGTTCCCCTTATATTGGGGTTCTCGTCAGAGTCCGCATTTACATCAGTGTTCCCATCAGAGTTTCCCATTAAAATTGGGGTTCTCTTTTTTTATCAGTAGTAGTTCCTACTTATGAATAAATTGTTCAGATTATTATATTTATGTTATGGTATGGGTACCATCATCCCAAAAATGCATTGCAAAATGGAAAGATAGGAGCAACTAGGATTTTTTTTGGTACCGTCAACAGACACTACATAAGGTAAGTTAAAAAATGTATAACTTTTATTTAATACAAAAACTTTTTTTCCCAAACAAAAGTGTCTAAAAACACATAATTTAGAACAACAAAGTTTAAAGGTTACACATAGCCATGATGACCAAAGGCATTTTATTGTTCTAAACGATGTGATTTTAGACACTTTTATTTGAAAAAAAAAATTTTGTATTAAATAAAAGTTATACATTTTTTAACTTACCTTATGTAGTGTTTGTTGATGGTACTGAAAAAAATCCTATTTGCCCCAACTCCTATCTTTCCATTTTTCAAAGAGTTACTACTTACATCATTGTCTCTATCAGAGTTCCCCCTTCAACAGTGTGCCCATCTAATGACCATTTACATCAGTGTCAGAGTCCCCCCTTAAATCTGTGTTCCTATCAGAGTCCCCCTTACATCAGTATCCCCATATGAGTACCCTTACCTCTGTAATTAGGCTTAAAGCATGGCTGTAGCCTTGTAGTTGCAGGATGGATGCCAGGAGGCCAAGCCGGTCTGGACAGAAAAGAATCTGTCATTTAGCCTTGCTGGGCCAAGCATGTCATTGGTTGCTAGGACACTGATAGTCCTAGCAACCATCAACACTGTTTTTTGTTTTATTTTATTTCATTTTTTGGAATGCCCACCACATGTATCATATTTCCTTTTATGTTATGTTCTCATTACTTATAAAATCATCGTTTAAAAATAAGCATTGCTTTCAGGACACTTTGTTGACAGAGCATGACCTCTTAATAAGACAGCCCAAAAGTAGCTCCATACTTGTGGATTCCATACCGAGGCCATATGAACTAGAGGCAAGGTTGGAGGGAGTTACTCCTCTGACTTACTCAGCTGTGTGTAATTGAGAAGAGCAGGAGGGATTACAGTAAACTCTCTTTGCAGCAGGAAATCTGCAATGGGCAGACTCCAAAACTCCACTTATAGACTGGACTTAGTAAATCTAAACTATATATGCAATATTTTGTAATTAGCTGAATAATAATAAAAACGTTCTTGACTTTTAGTCCTAAACTTGATAAATAAAGTAAATATATAGAAAAAAAACTCAATGGGGTTGATTTACTAAAGGCAATAGACTGTGCAATTTGCAAGTGGTGTTAGACTCGTTTTCCTTAGTAAAAGTAACGTGGTAAAGTTTCACTTTGTAAAGAATACCCAATAAGGTGCATGGAAAATTAAAAAAAAAAAACAGTTTTGCTTGCACATGATTGGATGAGGGAAATCAGCAGAGCTTTATCACTTACTTTACTAAGCTGTGAGGAAAATGAGTGCAACTGCACTTGCAGAGTTCACAGTCTACTTGCCTTTAGCAAATCCACCCCTATGTGCTTCCTTTAACCTCCCTGGCGGTATTCTCAAGTGTGGCTTGGGGTGGAATTTCAGTACCAAGGGCGGTAACCCCGAGCCACACTCGGGATTGCATTTCTGGATCCAGGCAGCGCTATTCACCTTGTCCCCTGGATTCAGCGATGTCCCCCGCCGTGTCTGCGGGCTGTGTCCTCCGCCTGATGCCTCTTTGTGCTGGGCTCCGTCCCCTGCGAGCGTCGTGTCACACGGGGGCGGAGCCTGGCGCAAATTCAAAAAATGAAACACACAGTACACATACAGTACACTGTAATCTTATAGATTACATTACTGTATGAAATCATTTCACACCCCCTTTGTCCCTAGTGGTTTGCCCAGTGCCCTGCATGCACAGTGTACAGAGACAGTGTAGGAGGGAAGGATCTGTCCATATAGGATCAAAGAGCCTTTTTACACAATGCAGAGGATTAACCCCTTAAGTACCACAGTGAATATAACAAGCATGCTATTCTGCATATACAGACTGACTTTACTATGGTTGGTTTGGTAACACTTTAAAGGATTATTCTCATTTCAATGTGTCCATCTGAAGTAACTCAGACGTGTCCGAATTGGGCAAACTGGAAAGACATGCAACAAGGCAGCTCCTCTCTGCCACCACGTCCCACTTCAAGAACTGGGCGCTATCTTTCATTAGACACCACACAAGGGGACAATTCCACTCCTATTTTTTTTCTCTGACAAACTCACTAAAGACATTAAACTTTTCAAACACATGACTCATTCTGACTTAGCATAGGATGAAAAAATACATAAGCAGAGGTTACCTTCAAATGATCAGATCTAGAGATAGCGACAACTGAAATGATATGATAATCTTGACTTTCCCTGTTAATGTCAAGCATCAC
>BLSH010215039.1:219176-232543 GCA_018402905.1 Glandirana rugosa | reverse complement strand
GTTGTAAACCGACGTTTTCATCTTTACGTGAAATTTCGACTTGAGGTCCGTCTATATTTTTGTGTGTAATTCTCTATTGATTTAAATAAAAAATTTACGTTCGTTACATTCCTGGACTTAAACAAACCTAATAACTTCAGTTGTGTCGAAATGAAAAAAGTAATTCAATTCACTTGGTATTGAAACAATTCACTTTCGAGAGAAGATGACGTCATCTGGTTGAGGGTGACTGATTCTAATTTGTATGGGTATAAAACCACAGGACTTTGGTCTATGTAGGTACGAACAAGGTCCAATCAAACAAGCAAAACAACCATGTTGTTTCAGTCTGGCTCAGACACCCTTAATGTAGTAAAATTGTGATGTAGTAAAATCCTATTACTTAAAAGGTGTATGTCAGGAGGATAGAAACATGGGAGCCACCACTGTTGACCTGTTTTGTAGGATACGTTCACAAGGACTTTCATCTTTGTTCTTCTTTCACTGCTTGGCAAATCATTGACCTGGAACAAGCATGGATGTATCTGGTTTCAGGACACCAAAATATGGGTATGTTTAATCTTAGTCAGTGGGAGTTGGTCTACTGCAGTAGAAGAGAGCTTTCACTTAACAAAGTTATGGTTCACTTAACTTAATGAAAAAAGTAAAGCTGTGTTGACTTCAATAATCCAAACAAATTCAGGTCCTTACATTGCTTGCATTTAAAAAATAAATTTAGTTATCTCTTAATGTGTGTTTTTATATCTGCCTGGAGTTCAGCTTTAAAGTGCATTTCTACTTTTGCAGCCAAATGTTGATAATTCCTATTTTATAATTTTTACATGTTGCCATGCACATAACTTTAAAAACAATCTACAAATTGCTCCTTACCTTTTTACATGCTGACAAGTCTTATTAAGTTTCCCCATTCTATGTAATGTTAAAGTGTAAGTTTGTTAAAAATAAGAAAAAAAATCTGCTGGCTCCTGGATTCCTTGAAATCTTCATCCTTCGAACTGTGACAGGCACTTATCACGAGTGCCTGACTAGACCCACCTTTTACTCCCACCTCATCCATTCACAGAAGCTGTTCTACAGCTTCTATAGATGGAATGTGATCTATTATTGGAGGATGTTCATATGATGGATACTGTAGTTTAGTGCACTTAAAAAATCCCTCAATTTGTCACCTAATTGCACGTCACAAGTTAACTACTCAATAGAAGTCCTATGTATAAACCTTCTTCAAAGAGAGAACTAGAAAAGTAAAACATAAAAATATATATTTTTAGGTATGATGTGTGAATAGGTACAAACAAGAAATATACTGTATAGTGGGGCTTTCTCACAATTGACTGAAAAGATGGAAATACATTTTAGGTGCAGTTTTGAATCTTAAATAATGTAAATATCTAAAAGTCCATCTGCATTAAGTAAGCAACTAAAAGAAGAGGCTTTAAAGTTACTAGGGACATACCAATTTATTGTATAACACTAACACAGCCCTTAATATATACAGTAAGAAAAAATTCAGTCTCTTGACATATATTGTATACAATACAATGCACATGCTGTCCTGGAGAAACATTTTTCATAGAAGATGATGCCCAGATATGCACCTCAACCTGTTAACATGTGTATCCTTGTCTTACATAAAACGACAGATTTATATAATGTTAGAATAAAAGATCCTACAAAGTGTGAAGGTTACATGAAAGAAAACTGTATTTTTCTACAGACTCTACAAAAAAAACTTTGGACAATTCAAGTGCATATTGGTGTTTTTACATACTTTAAAAGTTAGTTGCTAGAGCAAATTGCTGTTCATTATGTCTAACCCTGATACCACCATCCTCATAAGGCTCAGGAACTCTAACATGGCAGTTGAAGCATTTGTTTTTTTGCAGGCATTGTGCTGGTTCTGAGGGTATAAATGGAGGAGTTAAGTCATCAATTCTGAAACTCAAGTTATGTTAAAAACAGTCACACTGTATAAAGAAACACTTTCAGAAAAATAATTGTACATTTACTAAAGAATAAAGCAGATATTCCTTTACATGACAATATCTTACAGTTTGTATGTTTGTATTCCATGAGCTGTAAGCGACCTCAAATGCAGTCAGTGTGCATTTGGGGCTGTCAAATTGGGGTGAGTGGCTGTGCCCATGCATCCACTGCATCCCAATATTGCAATGAGTAACTGTTAAGAAAGTGAACTCTTTAGTCAGCACTATGTTACAGGTCTATGTACAATTCTAAACAGTATATAGAGCTTAGCAGTCATAACTATGCAATGTACATCATAGCGCACAGAGTGCAGTGGTACTGGTATCTTTGGTCAGTGGAAGGACAAACCCCTTAGGAGGGGTAGTCAGTGTGAGGAAAAATATGCCCCACATTATTGTGCTAAAAAATAAACTGGTGTCAGTAGGTACTGAGCAGAAAAATGCCCAGTGGTCAGTGGGGCGAAAAGTACATCAGATTCAGTGGTCAGAAAAAATAAATGGGTTTGGTGGCCAGTGGGAGGATGAATGCCCAGGTTGGTGTCTGGTAGAAGAATGCCATGACATTGGTGACCAGTGGGAAGAAAATTTCCCTGACAAAACCTGAGCAAATCAGTTATTTTTTACATACTGTAAAATCTGCAAATGCCCCTAGTTGAATTGGTTGTTAGACACTGACCCCCAATGTGATGGGGCATTCACCCTGGCCACCAATGTAATACCGGATTCTACACTGATCACCAATGTACTCATTAATGTGGGGGGGGGGGGATTTTCACACTGACCACCATTGTAAGAGGGATTTTACACTAAGCACAAATGTATCAGGGAAATTCTACAATAACTACAAATGTAAGGGGGGATTTACATTGACCCCGAGCTCATGTCTATGCTACGGAGCCAGAAAAGGTGACACTTTTAACATACCACAGGTCAGCTAAGAAAGAATGCAGAGATGTCATAAACCTCCCCTAGTGGGCCTTCAAAAAATGTTTTAATGAGGCCTTGTCATAAATGGCCAGGTCATAAATACTCTGGGTGCAATACTGTACTAGTTACTTTACTGACCTATGACTGAAAGGCACAGAGTTAATTTTCATACAATCCCCATAACTTCCTGTAATGGAGTTACACTAATGTACAGTATAAAAAGATAACAATCAGTTAGATATCAAACACATCAACGTATTAGGTGTCTAAAAAATATTTATTTTATTCTGCTAAACAATATGCTGGTTGTTGGATGGTGAAACCATTTCAGATGGAAATATAGAGGTAGATGTCTGCTAAGCATGTTAAAATACTCTTCGAAACAGACTTTGACTGGGTGGAATTTGAATCTGCAACACCCTCTCCAGCAGCAACAAAAAGTTTGAGCAAATAAGAGCTCTGAGCTCCCATTTAAACATCGAAACTACCAAAGATTCTGAGAATCCTATTTTCTGAGCGCCAGCGATTCATGCAACTATCAGATTAGATTAACTCTGCAAGTGATCTAAATTCTGCACTGAATTTAAGACCAGAGGGACTATACTTAGTTATTTTTTTTTACTTTTAAACCTTTTTATTTTTCCATTGCTTATTTTAATATTTATAGTATTCAAAGTCTATGTGTTCAACTTTTTCCTGATCGCCATTAATTTATTTAAAGACAGAATCTTGGATATTTTTACAGGGAACAGTGCCATAGGGTACTTGCTGTGCCATCTGGGAGCTGCACAAATCTCAGCTTAACATAGCAGAACACTTTCATTTCTTTTCCTGAAGCAACTGGTGCCTCCAGTGTTTTGCATGCATAAGCTTAGATGCACAGTTTTAAAATAAGCATGACAGTGTTGCTGAAAGAACCCTTGTAACAACAAGGAATGACTGTGCATACAAAATGTATAGACCTCTTGGGCCGATGAGTCTAAATAGGAAAGCAAAATATATATCACTATGACATGAACTAGCTCCCTTATTTGTCTACTTATATATATTTACCATGACCTGTTAGTTGTTACCTCCCTAAACTTTCATCATTAACCCAAAAAAAACACAAAGCTTAGGTGAAGACTAAACAACTTCCTAATGTGAAATCTGTGAGCAAAGCAATACGGGAGCTGCCATTATCATATTTTTTAAAGCCCAATTTAACTTTCAGTTTAAACACGCTAAATAAATTCCAGATGTCAAAATAACAGATGTACACAAAGTCTTACAGTTTGTTTGCTTTAAGCCCCGTATACACGAGCAGAATGTTGGGAGACATTTGCTGGGTAAAAAAAAAAACGTCCGACAATCTGCCCGCGTGTATGTCGGACTGTCCGATAGAAGGCGACTTCCGTTGAACGTACATGTTGGAAAACCAGCAGCCGACCGACTCCCGATCAGCACTCTCAGCCAATGGCAGAGAGTGCTGATCGGAGTGTTCTGGCTGGGGGCTGTCCCCTTGTCAGAACACAAAAGATCAGTTGGGGAGATCGCTGGACTAAACTTGCATGGTTAGTACAGTGGCTCTGACCAGAGCTGTCAGTCAGTTTTTTTTTTTTGTGCAACCCGCTGGATTGCACGAAAAAAACTGTAGTGTGTACCAGGCTTTAGAAAGCAGCTACAGCTTAAGCAGAAAAGATTGCCACTTGCCACCATACTGTAGAGAAGGATGCTTGCTCTCTTGTATGGAAGCAGTGGTCTCATTGCAGAGGTCTGACACACTCGTGTAGAGCAAACAGTAGGAAGCTAAAGCTTTGCTGCTTTCTAAAGCAAATTAACGTTAAGACATTGCATACCTTTTCTTTTGATGCACCTGAAATGTATTTAGATGATTTTAACTGAAAGATCATTTGGACTTTGAAATGCAAACTTTGGGGTTATCCTCTTAATGCTGGCTAAACTACTTAGTTAGTCAGTAGGAGCAAGCATGCATGCAACAGTGCATGCTTGTTTCAGGTCAAGGCCTTGTTAAGTAATGAGGACAAGACCAAGGCGATGGCTGCACAGCCAGCCCCTTTAGAAGCAAGAGAGCTGGGGCAGGTTCTATATGTGTACTTATACAGTTTCCCTTTACTTTGCCTCATGCCATTCTTCTTGCTTATACAGTACCATACAAATGTTTTAGGCAGTTGTGAAAACATGCTGTAAATTCAGAATGATTTCAGAAATGGAAGTGTTAATAGTTTATTTTTATCAGTTAACAAAATGGAAAGTAAATGAACAGAAGAGAAATCCAAATCAAATCAATATTTGGTGTGACCACCCTTTGCTTCAGTAACAATTCCTCTAGGTACACTTGCACACAGTTTTTGAAGGAATTTGGCAGGTAGATTGTTCCAAACATCTTGGAGAACTAACCACAGATCTTATGTGGATGTAGGCTGCCTCAAATCCTTATGTCACTTCATGTAATCCCAGACAAGCTTGATGTTGTTGTGATTAGGGCTCTGTGGGGGCCAAACCATCACTTCCAGGACTCCTTGTACATCTTTATGCTGAAGATAATTCTTAATGGCATTAGCTGTATGTTTGGGGTCTTTGTCCTGTTGCAGAATAAAGTTTGGACCAATCACATACCTCCCTAATGATATGGCATTGTATTTCTTAGCATTCAGGACACCATTGATCCTGACCAAATCTCCAACTCCATTTTCAGAAATGCAGCCCCAAACTTGCAAGGAAGCTACACCATGCTTCACTGTTGCTTGCAAACACTCATTATTGTACCGGTTTCCAGCCCTTCATGAACAAACTGCCTCCAGCTACAGCCAAATATTTCACATTTTGACGCATCAGTCCAGAGCACCTGCTGCCATTTTTGTCCAACCCAGTACCTATGTTTTTGTGCATAGGACATGGAAACAAGGATAAGTGACTCAACAATGCACAAAAACATGTGTACATATGTGTGATAAAAAGACTATTTTGGATACAGCAATGTGCATGGTGTTAGGAAGAGAATATGTATGGAAATATGAAATGTATGAGAAGAACCCATAAGAGGCCAGGAAACAATGAACTTTTGAATGAGTTTCTGTTGAAAATGGTATAGTAGCAGACAGTGCAGTCCACCATTTTGGGCTTTAATTAAGGACTTTGTGCAGTACTGCATTTAGGAACTATATATTGTTGTGAAAATTAACAAAGCATGTTTATCCTGCCAAACTGATTCGTATAATTGCCATTTTAGTTTGTCTGCCTAGTTTGGCATGTATAATTTAATGTGAGCAAGTTAAAACCAATGCAATCAAAACAGTTGTCGTGACCATACACTATATATCTAACCTCTGTTAATTCTTAATGTTTCCCCAGGCAAACTGAGTCCCGTCCCCATTCTTGGCATTCATCCAAATTTCTGGAGAGCCAGCCCAACCCCAGCATGATGCAAATATCTCAGGGAACGTTAGGATCTCCATGGCACCAGGCTTATCACTCGAGGTAAGAAAACACGATGATCACTAATGTTTTGCAATAAAATTAGCCATAGCCAAGCAATTGAGCCCCAATAGTCGGTTTTTGTACTGAAAATAAAGAAATTCTAATGAAATGTGTAAATGTAGTAAAACTATAATTGCTCTTTTGCAAACCTTACTTTATTTGCATTAAAAATAACACAATTTGTTTTCATTTCATGTTAAAATATTTCCTTATTCAGGTGTGTTTACAGTTCAAAATAACCCTATAATGATATTCTTGGAAACCAATCTATGTAATTGTTATAATTAGGTTTAAGCATTTGAGGTCATAAAATTGTGCTTCATTTTCTGAGCAACATTGCAATAAGCAATTAATATGGGATTGGAGAGAATAATGATGGTGGAGGGTCTGTAAATGAGCATCTTTCCATACTTGAGTTTCACTTTTTGAATTAAATTACTGAAATAAATTACTGTAACTTTTTGATAATATTCTAATTTTATGAGATGCCCCTGAGTATATGTATTTGTCAAAGAATGAGAATTGGTTCTTGCCTGTCTTGTGCTGCTTCACGTGCCCTGGTATTGGTTAGTAAGTCTGCTTATTAGAGTGATGGCCTGATAATAAGGCCAATGTGGCAGTAAAGGATTGGCCAATAGCTAGTGACCAGGAAGTCAGTTAGTATCTTGCATTTCAGAGCCACCTGGGATCTACGTAGTGATCTACAGGATTTGGGGTGGTGTGCCAGAACCTGGAAGTAGGGTATTAGTTGTTTTCCCACACAGGTTTTTTTTTTAAGTGACTTTGTCATCAGTATATACAGGCAAGTAAAAGTTGGACCTGTTAAAGAAATTCAAATACCTCTCCTGATGCCCATGCAGTCAAATACTGCTCTGAATAAGAAGACTTGCCAGCTGAAGTCTGTGAAGAACGATCACTTCCTGGGTGTCGATCACCTGTGTCCTCCACAGCTTGTACTGGTTCATCCAGCTAATGCCCACATCACTACTGTGTCCTGTCTTCAGCCACAATTCTTCCTAATTGGAGTGGTATTTAACGGTTCAGGTGGCAGAAGAGCTCCACTTTTTTGCCCTTATATGGCGCTGGCCCATTTTAGAATGTTTATTCTAAAAAAAAATATATATATATATATAGATATACATATTTATACTGTATATATATATATATATACTGTCAGTGCCGAGACAAGGTCATTTGATGCCCAGGGCGAAGCAAAAATGTGCATGTGTGGGCGTGGCCACAAAGGTGGGTGTGGCTAAAATGGGTGTGATCAAAAGTGAGTGATTCCTCCCGGTCTATAGCGTGTAGTATGTCAGAACAAACAGCAACTGTTAAGGCAATAAACCCCTTCCTAAGACATATGTAAGAAGCAGCAAAACATATACATAGAATATAAAGGTGCTGTGCTTACTATAACAAAACTTAATAATAATAATAATATGGACTAAAATACCAATATTGTGAAATGAACATATGAATTTATTTCACATTATTGATAATAGGTTTTGATATAATAACCTTTGTATTAAATTTTGCATTTGCACCATTTTATGCTAACAGCTAAGTATATTGTTACTGCAGCCTAACCCTTATATAAATGCAGTGGTCAGGACTGTATCATACAGTGCAGTGGTTAGGACTATAATGTATACCATAGTGTGTACAGTATATAGGGAATGCTTCCCTCTGCTCCCTCCACTGCCTGTACAAAGATAAGGGAGCTGTGACTGTCCAGGCTGCTGCACAAGGTGATTCTCCCCTCCCTGAAGCAATGTAAAGGAGGAAAAAAGACTCACGTGGGAATTTGAGAGCTGAGGGGTCATTTTGGCTTCACGTTCTTCTTCCTCTGGAAAATCAAAATAAGGCGGCAGAGGAAGGGGGAGGAGTTGCAGCAAGGACACTGCCTGATTGGATAAGCCTGAGAACTCTCCCTCCCCTCTACCTATGCAGTGAAATAGTATCGTCCAGCAGCCCTGTATCTGACTTGTCTGCCCGCCATTCTCCCAGTCCGGCCCCAGACAGATAAGAAATCTGTTTTGCACACATGAGGCGGGATGGGCAATGGGAGCGACACTGGTATCAGGAGCCGGGTCTGCCTGCAGTCATCGTGACAAGCAGGAGACCCGGGCTCCAAACTGTGATTATTTTCTCTGAGAGCTCTAAGTGGCTGCTGATGGGGGTCCTGAGAAATTTTGGGGTAGCTAAAGCACCGACCTGGCGCCGCCCCTGCTTCCACCCCACCTCCGACCGTGAGTGACATCATGCCGCCGGGCAAGGAACACAAGGAGCCTTCGTAGGGGGAGTGAAGTACCTGACAGGGAAGGGAAATGAAGAGCTGGTGGTCTGTCGGCTTGTGCCAGGTGCAGGAGCGCTACCGATACATTACAGCTATTAGCAGCACTGGCAGCTAGTGTGTACAGTCACACACAGTTGTGAAGCACATTGCACTTCACCTGCGCCCCCTCCCTCCAGCAAATGGTAACGCCCAGGGCATCTGCCCCTGCCTTGTACCGGCCCTGTATACAGTATCTCACAAAAGTGAGTACACCCCTCACATTTTTGTAAATATTTTATTGTATCTTTTCATGTAACAACACTGAAGAAAAAATTACACTTTGCTACAATGTAAAGCAGTGAGTGTACAGCTTGTATAACAGTGTAATTTTGCTGTCCCCTCAAAATAACTCAACACACAACCATTAATGTCTAAACTGCTGGCAACAAATGTGAGTACACCCCTAAGTGAAAATGTCCAAACTTGGCCCAAAGTGTCAATATTTTGTGTGGCCACCATTATTTTTCAACACTGCCTTAACCCTCTTGGGCATGGAGTTCACCAGAGCTTCACAGGTTGCCACCGGAGTCCTCTTCCACTCCTCCATGACGACATCACGTAGCTGGTGGATGTTAGATACCTTGCGCTCCTCCATCTTCCATTTGAGGATACCCCACAGGTGCTTAATAGAGTTTAGGTCTGTAGACATGCTTGGCCAGTCCATCACCTTTACCCTCAGCTTCTTTAGCAAGGCTGCAGTCGTCTTGGAGGTGTGTTTGGGGTCATTATCATGTTGGAATACTGCCCTGCGGCCCAGTCCCCGAAGGGAGGGGATCATGCTCTGCTTCAGTATGTCACAGTACATGTTGGCATTCATGGTTCCCTCAATGAACTGTAGCTCCCCAGTGCCGGCAGCACTCATGCAGCCCCAGACCATGACACTCCCACCACCATGCTTCACTGTAGGCAAGACACACTTGTCTTTGTACTCCTTACCTGGTTGCCGCCATACATGCTTGACACCATCTCAACCAAATAAGTTTATCTTGGTCTCATTAGACCACAGGACATGGTTCTAGCAATCCATGTCCTTAGTCTGCTTGTCTTCAGCAAACTGTTTGCGGGCTTTCTTGTGCATCAACTTTAGAAGAGGCTTCTTTCTGGGACAACAGCCATGCAGACCAATTTGATGCAGTGTGGGGCGTATGGTCTGAGCACTGACCCCCCACCCCTTCAACCTCTGCAGCAATGCTGGCAGCACTCATATGTCTATTTCCCAAAGACAACCTCTGGATATGACGCTGAGAATGTGCACTCAACTACTTTGGTCGACCTTGGTCTTGGCCACTGTGCTGCAGCTCAGTTTCAGGGTCTTGGCAATCTTCTTATAGCCTAGGCCAGGGATATGCAATTAGTGGACCTCCAGTTGTTGCAGAACTCCAAGTCCTATGAGGCATAGCAAGACTTGACAGCCACAAGCATGACACCCAGAGGCAGAGGCATGATGGAACTTGTAGTCTTGCAACAGCTGGAGGTCCACTAATTGCATATCCCTGGCCTAGGCTATCTTTATGTAGAGCAACAATTCTTTTTTTTAGATCCTCAGAGAGTTCTTTGCCATGAGGTGCCATGTTGAACTTCCAGTGACCAGTATGAGAGAGTGAGACCGATAACACCAAATTTAACACACCTGCTCCCCATTTATAACTGAGACCTTGTAACACGAATGAGTCACATGACACTGGGGAGGGAAGATGGCTCATTGGGCCCAATTTGGACATTTTCACTTAGGGGTGTAGTCACTTTTGTTGCTATCGGTTTAGACATTAATGGCTGTGTGTTGAGTTATTTTGAGGGGACAGAAAATTTACACTGTTATACAAGCTGTACACTCACTACTTTACATTGTAGCAAAGTGTCATTTCTTCAGTGTTGTTACATGAAAAGATAGAATAAAATATTTACAAAAATGTGAGGGGTCTACTCACTTTTGTGAGATACTGTACATTGTAGCAAAGTATATATATATATATATATATATATATATATATATATATATATATATAAATAGTGGGTAGAATAAGTATTGAACATGTCACCATTTTATTAGGTAAATATATTTCTAAAGGTGCTATTGACATGACATTTTCACCACATGTCAGTAACAACCAATGCAATCCACACATACAAAGAAATGAAAACAAATACGTTCAGAAATTAAGTTATGTATAAAAAAATGGAATGAGACAGGGAAAAAGCATTGAACACGCTAAATGAAATTTATTAAATAATTTGAACAAAATCTTTTGTTGGCAATGACAGCTTCAAGACGACTCCTTTATGGAGAAACTAGTCACATGCATTGCTCTGGTGTGATTTTGACCCATTCTTCCACACAAGCAGTCTTCAAATCTTCAAAAGGTTCCTCTTCTATGAACTCTAATCTTTAGTTCTTTCCACAGATTTTCTTTTTTGGATTCAAGTTAGGTGATGGGCTGGGCTATTCTAGCACCTTTATTTTCTTTCTTTGAAAACAATTGAGAGTTTCCTTGGCTTTGTGTTTGGGGTCATTGACTTACTGAAATGTCCATCCTCGTTTTGTTTTCATTATCCTGGTAGATGGCAGCAGATTTTTATCAAGAATGTCTTGGTACATTTTTCCATTCATCCTTCCTTCAAAGATATGAAGTTTGCCGGTACTGTATGCTGAAAAACAGCCCCACACTATAATGTTCCCACCTCCAAACTTCACTGTTGGTATGGCGTTTTTGGGGTGATGTGTAGTGACTTTTGACCTCCAAACTTGGTGTATATTTTGGCATCCAAACAGTTTCGAATTTGGCCTCATCTAACTAGACTATATTCTCCCAGTATTTCACAGGTTTGTCTAAATGTTGTGCAGCAAACTTCAAACAAGCTTCAACATGCTTTTTCTTCAGCAATGGAGTTTTGTGTGGTGAGCATGCATACAGGCCATGGTGGTTGAGTGCGTTACTTATTGTTTTCTTTGAAACAATTGTACCTGCTAATTCCAGGTCTTTCTGAAGCTCTCCACAAGTGGTCCTTGGCTCTTGGACAACTCTTCTGATAATTCTTTTCACTCCACTGTCAGATATCTTGCGAGGAGCACCTGGTCTTGGCCGGTTTATGTTGAAATGATGTTCTTTCTATTTCCAGATTATGGCCCCAACAGTGCTCACTGAAGCATTCAGAAGTTTAGAACTCCTTCTGTAACCAATACCATCAGTATGATTTACAACAAGGTTGAGAAGGCCTTGAGAGGACTCTTTGTTTTTACCCATCATGAGATGTTTCTTGTGTGACACCTTGGTAATGAGATACCTTTTTATAGGCTATCAGTTGAGACTGAACCAGCTGATATTACTTTGCACTGACAAGGGGCAGGAATGCTTTCTAATTACTGATGAATTTTTAGCTGGTGTCTTGGCTTTTCATGCCTTTTTGCACTTCCCTTTCTTCATGTGTTCAATACTTTTTCCCTGTGTCATTCCATTTTATTGCACATAATTTAATTTCTGAATGTATTTGTTTTGATTTGTTTGTATGTACAGATTTGTTACCGACATGTGGCGAATATTGTATGTCAATAACACATTTAGGATTATATTTACCTAGAAAAATGGTGAAAAGGTCAATACTTATTTTACCTGCTGTATAATATATATATAATGTAATGTATATAGGAAAAGCACTGTATAAAAATGACAGCGCTATATAAGTACCTGTAATATATAATAAAATAAATAGAAGAAAGATAAATTCAGCCCATAAACATATAGGTTTATTTTTAAAACCTGTGTGGTCATGAAGTATTAAAAATTACAGAATGGTATGTCAGATAAAATGTGTCTACATATTAACAGCTTATTTGCATGTCCTTTGTATATCATTGTTTTCACAGTTGAATGCAGTACTGTCTAGGAATATTGCTTGAAAATGCAAGCGTTGTAATATAAATGTAGAACAATAGATATGCAGAAATATCAGTGTACGAGTGAGTGAGCAAGTGCTACTCAGAAGACAGTGCAATGAATGAGCCATGCCAGACATGTTACATCATTTTCAATCCTCTAAGGGTGAGGAGTTCAGCCTGGGATTTCCAAACGCTGTTACTGCTCATGAATTCATAGCACATGCTATATTGGAGGCAGAGAAAAACCTGCCTTGGATTTCAGTTGTAACCAGCACCAGCACTTAAACAATGGGGGTAAGATTTCCTTGGTTTGCTTTTGAGGACCTCAAAACACACAATGACATGAACGACTTCATAAGTCATACAAAGGTAATTCCAGGGATACAACAATTTTCATTTTCCTTCCATGTCCAGAAGTACCTACAAGAACTGACCTCTCGAACCCAATTGTCTTGTCTGGAAAGGGCAGATGGTGTTTGACTTGCAGGAACAGAGAGCGTGTTAAGAGAATTGTTGGAGAATTTGTGATAAAAGTTTATACTATACCCGATCTGTGAACTCAAAGCCTGGATTTCATTTAGACGTGTGATCTGTTTAGTTAGCAATTAAAATTCAGACAAAATTTTCATTATTCAGAGATTTGGATGTATCTGAATCTTCAAATTAAAATAGTAAGGAATTTCAATGAATCCAAAATAAATTATAACAAAACAGCAAATTGATTTGTATTAATTTGTTTCATTTGGACATACTGAATACTTCAGCA
>BLSH010215039.1:205982-219166 GCA_018402905.1 Glandirana rugosa | reverse complement strand
AGGTAGCGTGCAACCGACAACATTAACGTGCATGATTACCAACCTACTAGCATGTTGTTCGACCACATGTTGGCAACATGGCGCACATACCCGGAATTTAGTTGGGGGTTTCAAAAGGGAGTAATAGGATTTCCGGATCAATTTTTACACAAACTGTGAGTAAAGGAATGTGGTTATAAACGGTATACTGAACGGAATATATAAATGATTCTTCTGAGTAAGTGGAGAATTGAACATTTTTACTTTCTCTACACGCGTTATCTTTTTAAACATACTAAAACCTAATAAAACAATTCAATTAGTAAAACAAAGTAGTATAAGCAATTGGGGGTTGATTTAAGGCCCATACACGCGGTACAACGGTTGTACACCAGCTTGTTGTACGATCATCCAACCATTAGTACGTGCAATTACAACAGCCAACGTGCGATGGACATACAGCAGAGGTTGGATGAGCAAACTTGAAAACTTTTGTTGTACAACAAGGCGTCGTACTACCGTTGCATCGTGTGTACAGAGAAGTTGGGCCAACAAAGCTGTACGTGCAAAACACGCATGCTCAGAAGTCAGGAACGCCCGGAAGTGTCCGTTCGTGTAAACCTACGTTCCTAATTCACAAATCACATTCACCTGAACTTACTCTTTATACGCTCGTAACATGCCCCTACGCTCGGCTTGTTGAAGTTTTGTTGTACAATTACTTGACTCATGTCAGTACACAAGCCACAACAGGCAACAGCCAATTTTGGCCAAAAGTTGAACGTGTGGTCGTACGACTGTCGCACCGTGTGTATGAGGCATAACTCAAAGCAAATTGACTGTTCACTTTGCAGGAGAACTTACACTTTGCATGGAAAGCATGAGCTTAGTAAATCAGATCTGTTAACTTCCACCATGAGCAAGCAAACATGTTTTTTTTGTTCCCTAATGCAATTGGATATTCTTTGTAAAGTGAAATTTCGCCACATTTACCACGTTCTAGGGAATATTCCCATGCAAAGTGTAAATTCCCTTGCAAAAAGAACAGCCTATGTGCCTTTAGTGAATCAACCCCTTTGTGTAATGTTTAGCTTATGTTTGCCTCCCCCTTGCCCTAATGCAGCACAATGAGGTTCCTCTTGTGATCTCTTTCCCTCATTGCTTACCTTGCTTTTGCCTGGCTGTGAATATATTGGTGAAACTGTAATCAAAAGCAGTGAATCATGATCCTGGAAAGTAGCCATTGAGAGGATAATGGACATGCTCTGGAGATGTATAATCAGGACAAATACACATCCTTTGGAGCCTGGTCACTGTGGAGTAAATACACATGAACTATCGGTATGAAATTAGCTAGTGAGCAATTTATATTGTAGGGGCTATCTTTCTGACGCATGCATACTAGGGAAAGGAAAAAAATGACAAATTTGTGTGGTGAAGGTGCGATCTCATTGGTTCGAGTATGTTCTGTCCAGTTCAAATAATTTCTGAGGGAAAAATTCCTTAGCAGTAAAACAGGAAGTTTCAATATCTTTTTAATAGTTTGTACTATATTATTAATTAGGACTTATACATTGTTCATTCTACTGTGGTGATACACAGTTTTATGAACTAGGTTTGGCTCCTTTGACAAAATAGCATTATATTGATTTTCTAAGTGAAATGTGATAAACGTAAACATTTTTATGCAGGAATCCAAAGATGCTTCCGCAATAAATAATACCCTTTCATGCAAATACTAATATAAACTCAGAAGTTGCTGCTTTGTCCTTCCCCCTACTGAATCTTACTAATAATATGTCAATTATTACTCAGTTGGGCTGTCTGTCCATTTCGAAAGCCATTGATGATGCAACTCCCAGGCATGTATACCAGAGTTAATACAATAAATAAAAAGGGTGCCAACCCAAAATCCCATTTACCACACTTAGTGACTCAAGGCTGCTACCACTTTAAATGCAAAGTAAAATGCTATACAAATAAATGAATGAAAAAGGTAGGTGTTGTCCTATACATCCAAAAAAATCTTATAAACAAGCCACAATTTGATAAAATAAAACAATCATAAAAACATAGCATATGTGAATATAAAAAGTCCATATATGTGATAATGAATAGCCAATCACCGTGCTCCACATCTACAATGTGCCCAAATCTTCAATAAAATGTGCTCCACCGCGTATATACAAAATTTACGCACAACAAAACCAAAAAGCCAACAAGGTGACCATCGAGCAGGTTACTGAGTCCTCCTCCCAGGGGGCTTAAGCATAATCTTCCCAACTCTCTCTTATTCTCTCTATGCCACTTTGCGTCACTGAAATAAAGTGCTCCAGAAAGGACTGCAAGAAGAGGATATATAGTATAGTGTAGTATGTTCATTTTGGCATTGATAAAAGAAAGATAAAGATATACACTCACATAGAAGTAAAATAAATCAACATCCAGCATGTGACGCTTCTCAGCTGCAGGATATGCCAAACTCGCACCGCCGCTCACTTTCCCAGAGCTGGCGTGCTTTCCATAGACCCAGAAGTGATGTGGGAGTAGATCCAAAAATGGCATCAGTGGCTGATACCCCAATGAATTTCACACATGCGCATCCTCAGGAAGTATGTACCAGAGCTGAATTATTCCAACACTTTAAGGATGCAGAGAGTGTATCAAGAGTGTATATTGCATTGCTCCTGTGCTGTATACACCGAAAAAAGAATTACTGGGAGAAAGGGAAATGATTTTATTTCTACCAAAACACTCAGCCTTCTAGTAGTTTTTTTTTTACATTTCAGTTCTGTTTTAAGGGTCTGTTCACACCAATGCATTGTGGTAATCCGCGGTAAAATGTATGAGTTACGCAGGGCACAGCACTAAGCATGGTGCAATGCGTTGCAGCGCCATTCATTTTGAAAGGCACCCCAACACATCCACACCTGTTATGCACTGTAGTAACAAGAAATAAATGAGGAGTGATTTTTCTTGTGTTGGAGACCATCCAAAAAGAGCTGGTCTCCAACACAAGGCTGTGGTAATCCATTGTGCATTGAGTAAAATAAAGCGTGTTATGGCACATGCGTTACTACAACACAAGGAGGTGTGAATGGGCCCTAAATGTATGAGTCTGATATCTGATATAGGATAGGTGTTCCTAGTAACCTACCAGATATTTCAACTCTAAATATTCAATCTGACAATTAAGTCAATTTTTGTTGGCTACAATGTATTACTCCTTATTATACCAATAGCTTTTGTATAAATTTCCAACCAGACACAGTCATTTAAATGAATGTAGTCTTCTATTGCTGAGAAGGATTTGAAAAATTCCAGACATAGTCATAAAGTGCAAAAGAAAGCAGGATTTTTTGGGGGATGAATTAGCTCTATACAAATTCTCCTATCTCACATAGTCATTATTAGTGATATGAAAATATTTGAATAGTTCTACTCTTTGCACAGCCAGATTTCATTTAATCACCGCACACCACAGTTATACATCCTTTTTAACAAATTAGTCCATTAATTATTTCAATCCATCAGGATGCTGGGCATTTGCCAACCCTATGTAATGGAAAATCAGCAATGGCTGATTTATTGGATGCTTTTATTATAAGATTGATACATTATCTTAAAGAACAGTATTTGTCTACCATTTCGAAGCAGTTTTTCTTGAAATGTGGAAACATTGAAGTGTCTATTATTTTAAAGTGAACCTTAACTTTTGCTATACTGGGCAAAGTACAGGGAAGGACAAAGCTTTTGGCCAGGGAGAAAGACACAACCAGTTAGACTATTAATGGTAATAGTTTCTTCTTGGCTGAAGAGAGTGTACTGTAGTGGGCCACAATGATTAGTGGCTATGGTGGAAGGTTGGGGTTGTCATAAAGAATATGGTTTATTGTATCAAACTTTTTTACATACATATGTTAGCAAAGGAGATTGTAAGGATTGAATTGACAAGGAGGAAGTATTTTAAGAACTGAACATGATGACTGCATCTTTGTAAAAATGACTTGGACTTGCTTAAATAATATACTAAATAAAATACCATGGCGCTGTCATAAATAAACATTCTCCTTAACGCTCAACTCCAGAAAATAAAAAAAATACACCCTTGAAGTGGACTCCCCCTCCCATGCTGCAAGAGTTAATTGCTTGTTATACAAGCGGTATATATCTTTCCTGTGCTTAGTTGTGGTGCCTGGGAATATGTGTGTGTATCTCTTTCTCTTTACGACTGATGCGTGTGAGGGTCGAGCCCTCTTCGTCAGAGCCAAAAGTTACATTTTGCCTCTGACGAAGAGGGCTCAACCCTCAAAACGCGTTGGCCTTTGGATGCTACCAGGGCTTCCCACATCTCTGGCTTTGGACTCTGGCTCTTAAGGTGGTCTTGTTGGCACCATTGTGCATGCCTATGCTTGCTAAGAGTGCTAAGAGTTTGTAAGTAGATTACTTTTTACCTTTCAATAAAAACAGTTATATTGGTAATGCACTAGGTCAGTGTGCCCTTTATTCTGTTGTTGTTTTCAGTAACTGCTTGTTATGTCTAGGGGAGAGATAGCAGGGCTGTTACACTTACCCACTACCTCCCTCCAACCAGCTCTGGCTCTCTTTTCCACCCTGAAGTGCTGGTCTGTGGGTATAGTCTCAACATCATCACATACCACAAAGCAACATTAAGATCCCTTTCACACTGAGGCGCTTTACAGGCATTTTTGCGCTAAAAAGCACATCTAAACTGCCTCCAAATCCACCCCTGTGTGAAAGCTCGAGTGCTTTCACACTGGGGCAGTGCACTTGCCGGACAGGAAAAAAAGTCCTGCAAGCAGCATTTTTGGGGCGGTGGGGGAGCCATGGAGGAGTGGTGTATATGCCGCTCCACCACTGCCCCTGCCCATTGAAATAAATGGGCAGCGCTTTCCGAAGCGGCTGAACACCACTTCGGAAGCCCCATGCACCGACGCTTTTAACCCATTTTTAACCCTTTCTTAGGGGTTAAAAGCGCTCCGCTGCCACCCGAATAGCGGCGCCTAACCCTGTAAGGTATACCAAGGAGGCTGGAGTAAGACTGGAGCTTAGAGAACAGCAGCACTGGACAAAGCCTGTTAGAGGGAGGACTAAGGCAAGTATTTAAAGTATAAGTATACACAAAGTATAACTAAAGGCAAAACCTTTTTTTAGTTTAGGATAGAGGAGAAGGATTAGAAAACCTATTCGATTTTTATTGCTGTCTGTGCACCTGAAGAATCGCCCTATCTATTTGTCCTGTTTACCATTATCATTACAAGTTAAAGTAAAAGAAGAACCCAAATTTTGGGTTGTCCCAAGAAAAGGAATAGTGGGGATATCTTTCAATACGGAAAGTAAGGTGATCTGGGGGGCCCCAAGGGATTCCCTTAATTTGCGGGGATTCCTCCAGCTCTCTGTTTTGGCTATGGGACAGGAAGTAAAAGAAAATCTCCCCAATGGGACAAAAATGACAGGACTTGGCCCCACCCCCCGGCTCCCGTGTCATTGGATATGATTGACAGCAGCAGCAGCCAATGGCTGCATTGCTATCAATCTATCCAATGAAGACCCGAGACACCGGCTGGAGCGGGTGTGCTTGTCCCTGGTGCGGAAACCATTGGACTCAGGTAATTAAACGGGGGGGGGGGGGGCTCGGGGGGCAGCTGCACAACAAAACGTTTTTCACATAATGCAAACTGCAAGGGTTTACAGTCCCTTTAATCCTCTGTTGGACAAGGGTGGATTTTTTTTTCCTGGAGTTAGGCTTTAAAGCTGAAGTTTACTCAGCTCACACTCACAGGTGGCAGCGCGCGCACCGCACACTGTGTGGGCGTGCCCGCGGTCCCCTGTCAGACCTGCAGAACGGGGAACCACCGATGTAAACACGGCGATTCTCCGTTCTATGACAGGGGACATGACAGATCTACTGATCCCTGTCACTGGCATCAGTTAGATCTGTTATGTCCCGACCAGCCCCACCCCCCCACAGTTAGAACACACCCAGGGAACATAGTTAACCCCTTCACTGCCCCCTGCAGGTTAACCCCTTCCATGCCAATGACATTTATACAGTAATCAGTGGACATTTAAATTTCTGATTGCTATATAAATGTCATTGGTCCCAAAAAAGTGTCAAAAATGTCCGACATGTCCGCCCCAATATCGCAATCCTGATAGAAATCACAGATCGCCGCCATTACCAGTAAAAAAAAAAAAAAGAATAAAAACGCCATAAATCAATTCCCACAGTTTGTAGACGCGATAACTTTTGCGCAAATCAATCAATATATGCCAACTGCGATTTTTATATGCAAAAATATGTAGAATATATATCGGCCAAAACTGTTGAATCATTTTTATTTATTTATTTATTTATTTTTGGATATTTATTATAGCAAAAAGGAAAAAATATTGTTTTTTTTTCCAAAATCATTGCTCTTTGTTTGTTTATAGCGGCGATCAGAAATGATGCAGAGGGGATCAAATACCACCAAAAGAAAGCTCTATTTGTGGGAAAAAAATGATATAAATTTAGTTTGGGTACAATGCCGTACGAACGCGCAATTCTCATTCAAAATGTGACAGCGCTGAAAGACAAAAGTTGGTCTGGTCAGGAGGGGGGTTTAAGTGCCCAGTAAGGAAGTGGTTAAGCAGACAGCATTTGCATGCGGACACCCCAAGGTAATGCCCACAAGTGATGCAGAGCCTATATGAATGTTAAGCTTAAATCCAATGAATAAAAAGAACAGGTCATGGACAGTAAGTCTGGGGAGGAAAGAGCTACATTATTCTGGATATCCTCCAGCCAGGAACTGAGGAGTGCTTTATCCAGGGGCGTAACGATAGGGGTTGCAGGGGTTGCAATTGCAACTGGGCCCCATGGTCCAGGGGGCCCATGTGCCTCCCTTGTACACCTGAATAGGAGGGATGGCGGGGTGGCATTTAGAGGACCCAATCTCCTCCATTTCGCTCTATCCAGTTTACTTGTCTTCTGCTGTTCCCAGGGTCCCTCTGTGCTTCCCTGCCCCCCCCCACAAAGCTGCAGTCTTCCCCCCTCCTCTCTCCTGTCAGCTGCTGTAGAAGATGTGTCATGATGGAGAGATGGGAACGGGTCTGTAAATTTGTCATTTATTGGCTCCTTCCTTTTCTGAATGAACAGGGTCAGTGATTGGTACCAATTGGTTCATTCATAACTGAAGCATAGTAAACTGTTTTTACTATACTTCCATTTCTGAATGAATGGGAGGCTTGGTACACAGCTATTCCTGTCTACACTGATGGGAATTGAGAGCTGAGCTTTGTTTAGACCCCTGATATCTTATCAAAGCTCCCCAACAGCGCTCCTAAAAAAAATGTAAAACATTGTAAAAATAAATTTGTAAAGAGATAAAATGAAATGGTAAAAAAAATAATAAAATTTAAATAAAAAATAAAAACTACTGACACCAGTGAGGGAACTATCAGGATTGCAAAGGTTGCAATTGGTACCGGGCCCTTGCATTTCAGAAAGGGGGCCGCTGCAGAACTTGTGAAAGGGCCCCGCTGCTGTACCATAATAAAGGGACCCGCAATAGTAGTAAAGGGCCCCAAGATCAATGGGAAGAGGGAAGGGCCCTGGCCAGGGGTCAGAGGGCCCTTCATAATTTCTTGCACTGGGGCCCTGAAGGATCTAATTACGCCTCTGGCTTATCGGACATCCAATGCACACTGCGAGAATGCACAATGTAATCAGAGCAAGCAATTTCAGTACAAGAGAGGAGTCTGTACTTCAAAACAGAAGATAAGGCTGGAGTTTAGCTTTAGGCCTCATGCACACAGGACGTTAAAAAAACATTCTAAAAATGTCAGTAGCTTTGTAGTGAGTTTTTCAGCATTTTTCAGCGTTATTGCACTAGCTTTTTTCCATGTTCGTGTTTTTTTTTTACTGGATCAAAAACGTCCAGAAAATGTTGGTGAGCCGTGTTTTTGAGCGTTTGAGCGTTTTTACAGCTGAAAAAAGTCTCTCAGAACCCACTAGTCTTGGGGTTTTTTTTTTACAGCTCAAAAACGCCACAGCCAAAACAGTTGATAACAGCCTATGTGTGCATGAACACATAGGATAACATGATGGAGAGTTTATTGACTGTAGGAATAAACATCTGCAGCCAAAAACAGTAGCTGTAAAAATGTTCAAAAACGCCCTGTGTGCATGAGGCTTTAAACAAGTGCAGACAACATGATTCAAGATCATGAGCTACGCTTTTATCGACTCTGTGACCAGCCGTCCGCACAGTTCGGACTTCGTTTCTCGAGCGCGCCGATGGAAACGGTAAGTCAGAGAAACGCCAGTGAGCGGCGGGAGGGGAGGAGTGTTCCCTCTTGCCCCTTCTGAAAGCGCTTCAGAGGCTCATGAGACGCTCAGAGCAATTGAACCCCTTCACGCCGATGTGACACATATATGCAGCCTCACTGCACTGGGCTTTTTTACTGGGGGCCACTTATATGTGTTTCTTGAATTGTGCTGCTTTGTACTAACGACCCAGATCTTCCAATTCCAGGTCACCTGATCGCTGTGGTAGCCTCTGATAGGCTACCACAGTGATCAGTCACTGTGAAGCCTGCCCCTGTGTTTTTTTCTTTCTGTGAATGGAGAAGAAGGATACAATGTATCTTTCTCGTTCCTTGCAGAAAGAAAAAAAATGTTAGTAAAAAAGTTTAAAACAAATAAATAATAAAATATAAAACAAAAAATAAGTGCCAGGCCTAGTGTTTGGGTCCAGCAAGGGTCAAAGGTCAGTATATTTTGGACATCATTTTTTTTCTTTTTTTTAAATTAGCATCAGTGTCAGGTAGTGTCGGTCTGTTTTAGGTAGGACCAAAAAAAAAAAAGCAAAATGTGCACTATTGCTTCTGAGCTGTACTACGGGTACAATCTGCAAATAACAAACATGTGGTATCGTGATCCATAGGAGCAGGAGAATTTATTTTGGGTTGTTTTTTGGTGGTAGGTTATAGTAGTAACAAGCAATATACAGCTGCATTTGAAAAAAATATTTTTGTTTTACTATTTTGAGCCAGTTTTTCTTTAACCACTTAAGCCCTGGAAGGATTTACTCCCTTAATGACCAGGCCATTTTTTTGCAATATGGCACTGCGTTGCTTTAACTGAACAAACAAACAAAATTGACATCCTTTTTTCCCACAGATAGAGCTTTCTTTTGGTGGTATTTGATCACCTCTGCGTTTTTATTTTTTTGCGCTATAAGAAAAAAAAAACGACAATTTTGAAAACAAACCAATATTTTTTACTTTTTGCTATAATAAATATCCAAAAAAAAAAAAAGAATTTCTTCATCAGTTTAGGCCAATATGTATTCTTCTACATATTTTTGGTAAAAAAAATTGTAATAAGCTTAAATTGATTGGTTCGTGCAAACGTTAACCCGTCTACAAACTATGGGATAGATTTATGGACTTTTATTTATTTTTACTGGTAATGGCGGCGATCTGCTATTTTTAGCGGGACTGCGACATTGCGGCGGACAAATCTGATCCTGTGTGACACTTTTTGGGGACCAGTGACATTATTACATTGATCAGTGCTATAAAAATGCACTGATCAATGTATAAATAACACTGGCAGGGAAGGGGTTAACACTAGGGGGCAATCAAGGGGTTAACTGTGTTCCCTGGGTGTGTTCTAACTGTAGGGGGAATGGGCTGCCTAGTGCATGACAGATATCCCTTTTCCCGATCACTGGGAACAGCAGATCTCTGAGATGTCATTTGACAGAATGGAGATCTGCCTTGTTTACATAGGCATATCCCCATTCTGCCTCCGTACACCGTGATCGCGGGTCGTCTGCGGACATTGGGTGCGCGGGACCCATGGGTGCACTTTTGCGGCGTGCATCAGGCGCCGCCGGGCCTGCACCCACAGTTTCACATGCACAGACCGTCGTAGGGGTACGTTGGTTTGTGCAGGAAAGCCGACCTGCCGCTGTACATGTAGAGTGGCTGGTCGGCAAGTGGTTAATAATGAAAAAAAAATTAGGAGACGTTCACAACTATTTACTACCAAGCAAAAGCCCGATTTTTGCTGAAAAATACAAGGTATAATCCACCTGGATGCACAAAGTAGTTGAGATGATATATACGGTTTTACTAATGCAAGTCAAAATTGCAAAATTGTGCTTAGGCATTTAGATTTGTTTTACCCGTAGGTGTGAAGGGGTTAATGAAAAAGCCAGCTGGTAGCCATATCCCCGTTAAACCACTTGCAAACCGCAACGTATATACAGTATTTCATAAAAGTGAGTACACCCTCACATTTTTGTAAATATTTTATTATATCTTTCCAACACTGAAGAAATGACACTTTGCTACAATGTAAAGTAGTGAGTGTACAGCTTGTATAACAGTGTACATTTGCTGTCCCCTCAAATGAACTCAACACACAGCCATTAACCTCCCTGGCGGTATGATTATGTCCAATTTTTGCGTCTCAAAGTGGTACATTGTTTCGCATAGAAATTTGACGTTTTATATTGTAGGCTTGTAATAACTCACTTAAATCTTTCCAAACAAGAGTCTAGTAGACATCCTGGGTATGATAAAGTTTGAAACAACGAAATCATAAATTACGATATAATAAATAACTATAAATAATTATTAAAAATAATAATGTAATAATAATAAAATGTATTCAATAATGTAATAAAATCAAAAACACTGAAATTTGCTCAGTTGCAGAATTGTCGCTGTCTTCACTTTCAGTGTCTGATGACGAATTTCCCCCACAAATCAGTATCACTCAATTCTGCAAGTGATCTTATTTACTATTGCTGTTTTCTAGCTGGTCAAAAACCGCTTTTCATGTAAAGGGACACTTTTTGGATGCCATGGACATTCTCAAGTTTCCAGGCAGAAGGAATGACATATATAATATAAAAGTGCATGCAGGGCACTGGACAAAGCACTAGGGACAAAAGGGATGTGAAATGATTTCATACAGTAATGTAATCTTACAGATTACAGTGTACTGTATGTGTTGTGTGTGTTTCACTTTTTGAATTTGCCACCGGACTCTGTCTCCATGCGGCGCAACGCTTCAGGGAATGAAGCCCGGCATCACAGTGAATCAGGTGGAAGACACACACAGCCCGCGGACACAGTGGGAGGACATCGCTGGAACTAGGGGACAAGGTAAGTAATGCTGCCTGGATCCAGTGATGCAACCCCGAGTGTGGCTCGGGGTTACCGCTTTTGGCAGTGAAAATTAACCCCAAGCCACACTCGGGAATACCGCCAGGGAGGTTAATGTCCAAACCTCTGGCAACAAAAGTGAGTACACCCCTAAGTGGAAATGTCAAAATTTGGCCCAAAGTGTCAATATTTTGTGTGGCCACCATTATTTTCCAGCACTGCCTTAACCCTCTTGGGCATGGAGTTCACCAGAGCTTCATAGGTTGCCACTGAAGTCCCCTTCCACTCCCCCATGATGACATCATGGAGCTGGTGGATGTTAGAGACCCTGCTCTCCTCCACCTTCCATTTGAGGATGCCCCACAGATGCTCAATAGGGTTTAGGTCTGGAGACACACTTGGCCAGCCCATCACCTTAACCCTCAGCTTCTTTAGCAAAGCAGTGGTCATCTTGAAGGTGTGTTTGGGGTCATTATCATGTTGGAATATTGCCCTGCGGCCCAGTCTCTGAAGGGAGGGGATCATGCTCTGCTTCAGTATGTCACAGTACATGTTGGCATTAATGGTTCCCTCAGTGAACTGTAGCTCCCCAGTGCCAGCACCACTCATGCAGCCCCAGACCATGACACTCCCACCACCATGCTTGTTCTCATCAGACCACAGGGCATGGTTTTAGTAATCCATGTCCTTAGTCTGCTTGTCTTCAGCAAACAGTTTCTTGTGCATCATCTTTAGAAGAGGCTTCCTTCTGGGGCAACAGCCATGCAGACCGATTTGATGCAGTGTGCGGCGTATGGTCTGAGCACTGACAGGCTGACTCCCCACCCGTTCAACCTCTACAACAATGCTGGCAGCACTCATATGTCTATTTCCTAAAACAACCTCTGGATATGACGCTGAGCACATGCACTCAACTTCTTTGGTAGACCATGGCAAGTGCTGCTCTGAGTGTACCCTGTCCGGTTAAACCGTTATATGGGCTTGGCCACTGTGCTGCAGCTCAGTTTCAGGGTCTTGGCAATCTTCTTATAGCCTATGCCATCTTTATGTAGAGCAACAATTCTTTTTTTCAGATCCTCAGAGTTTTTTGTCATGAGGTGCCATGTTGAGCTTCCAGTGACCACATGGCACAGAGTCACGTGACACAGATGAGGAAAAATTGCTAATTAGGCCCAATTTGGATATTTTCACTTAGGGGTGTTCTCACTTTTGTTGCCAGCATTTTAGACATTGATGGCTGTGTGTTGAGTTATTTTGAGGGGACAGCAAATTTACACTGTTATACAAGCTGTACACTCACTACTTTACATTGTAGCAAAGTGTAATTTCTTCAGTGTTTTCACATGAAAAGATAGAATAAAATATTTACAAAAATGTGAGGGGTGTAGTTTTGTGAGATACTGTATAGGTATTGCAGTCGGCAAGTGGTTAAGTGCATGTACTTTTTCCCCCATTTAATAAAGTGGACCTGTTACTTTGCCCAATATGATGTCAGAAAAGTTGAAACAAAAAAGTTGAATTTTTACGATACAGTATATTGTCAAAGGTTGACAATTTATATGCTATACTTAACTGAGTTGTTTCTCAAAGGGGCATCAAGGAGTATTAGTAGGTAGAGTTGAGCGAACACCTGGACGTTCGGGTTCTGCTGGTCCGTCCGAACTTCGGGACAAAGTCCGGGTCCGGGTCCGGACGGAACCCGAACGCTCGCACGGACAACGAACCCCATTGAAATCAATGGGGACCCGAACTTTTAGGCACAAAAATGGCTGTAGCAAAGTCCTGGAAAGCCCCAGAGGGCTGCAAAAGGAAGTAAAATGGGGGTAAGGGTAGGGCAAGTGCCCTACAAAAAAATGGGGACAGGGAAATAACTTTAAATATTTTTAAAAAAATAAAAACATAAAAAATGCAAAAATGGAGATGAATGTGGTTCATCTTCAAACTGTGTCTGAAAAGTATTAATTAATGGTAGAAGCCATATAACTGTTCTAAAATCATCTTCAAACTAGGGCAAGTGC
>BLSH010215039.1:167983-180699 GCA_018402905.1 Glandirana rugosa | reverse complement strand
GCACACTGTTTTTCATAATGTTGCTAGCGGTAAGAGATCCCACAAACTTTTTTTTTATTATTACAAACCCCCAAGATTCATTAAGAGATCGTTTTTTTTTACAAAAATCGAACACTGGTGGTTTACATTTTTTCACCGGGCCATCCATTCACCAATTACGTTTATCCAAAAACACTCGAAAGGTCCACGAAAAAAAATCGCATTTTCGTGGACTTTTCGTGGAGTTACATTTTCCCCCAGAATGAGATACTAGTAATGGATATAAATAAATACAACTATATCACAGGGACCGCCCTAAGCTTGGTAGTTCGGAGAAGTTAATATTGATTTCCGTTATGAAAAAAAATCAAAACCTATCTCACCTCTCCCTATGTTTTGGACAGTCGAAAGAAAGCTGACAGGTTTTGTATCCCTCTCCACTCTATCCAAAACTAAAAAAAAGTATTGCCTTTAGTTATAATTGAAGAGGCTTGATGGTTCGAATCCCGCCAGGGACACTATATCAACATAAATAAATATAGGTAATGATCATAGAGTAAGACCCCCTTTTACATTGAGGTGCTTTTCAGGTGCTTTTACGCTAAAAAAAAGCACCTGGAAAGCTCACAAAAACCTATTTGCATTAACCACTTACCTACCGGGCCACTTTTTTACATTTGGTGGTCACAAGCTAAAAACATTTTTTTTTGCTAGAGAATTACTTAGAACCCCCAAACATTATTATTTTTTTTTCAAACACCCTAGAGAATGGCGATCGTTGTAATACTTTTTGTCACACGGTATTTGCGCAGCCGTCTTTCAAGCGCGATTTTTTTTGGAACAATTTTATTTTTTTGAGTTAAAAAATTAGACAACAGTAAAGTTAGCCCAATTTTTTTGCATATTGTGAAAGAGGATGTTACGCTGAGTAAATAGATACCATACATGACATGGTTGAAAATTGCACGCACTCGCGGAATGGCGACAACGTTTTTAATTTAAAAAGTTCCATAGGCGACGCTTTAAAATTTTTTAACGGTTACCAGGTTAGAGTTACAGAGGAGGTCTTTTGCTAGAATGACTGCTCACACTCTGGCGATCGCGGCGATACCTCACATGTGTGGTGTGAACACCGTTTTCATATGTGGGCGCGACTTAAGTATGCGTTTTCTTTGCTGTGCGAGCTCGCGGGGACGGTGGCGATTCAAATCTTTTTTTTTTTTTTCATTTTATTTATTTATTTATTTTAAGCACTGTTCCTTTAAAAAAAAAAAAATCTGATCACTTTTATTGTTATCACAAGGAATGTAAACATCCCTTGTGATAGTAATATATGGTGACAGGTATTCTTTTTGGAGGGTCGGGAGGTCTAAAAGACCCCCCATCCCTCCTTTGCACTTCACAGTATTCAGATCGCCAAAAACGGCGATTCTGAATACTGTCACTTTTTTAAAATTGGCGCCGTTAGCCGCCGTGTAAACCGGAAGTGACGTTGTGACGCCGCTTCCGGAATTTGCCGAAGGAGACCCGATCGGAGCCGATTACGGCTTCTGTCAGGTCTCCTTCTAGCCGGCGGATGCGCCGGATTGTCGCTCCGGTCTCCCGGTGGGACGGGAGGCCGGAGAAGAGCATCGGAAGGCGGCGGGAGGGGGGTAGTCCCCTCGCGCCCCCTGGGGTAACGACCGAACGGCTCCCGAGCCGGATCGGTCATTACCCCTGGATAGCCGACCGCCAGCTCTAAAAAATGATACCGGGATATAGCCTGCAGGTGCAGGCTATGTCCCGTGAGAGCCGCTCAAACCCGACCGCCGCCTATTTACGGCGCTGGTCGGGAAGTGGTTAAAATCAATTAGGGCTGCAAATAACAATTATTTTCATAATCGATTAGTTGGCCGATTATTGTTTCGATTAATCGGTTTATAATAATAAATACACCCAGAAGTAGGATATATGGGCATTTTAACTAGGAGCCAGACATGAAGCTATATGAAGGGTGGAAGGGAGATTTAAATATTTTATAATAAAGTAGTACTAAAAGCTGAGACTTTTTTTTTAATGGCTATGATCATTTTAAATATAATGCACAATACTGGTAAAAGTTTACTAATATAATTGTAATGCCTTATGTTACCTCCAGTCAATCAGCCTCTACCTTCTCTGGGTTCAGATGCTGATCTTCCCTGCACACAGTCTTTACAGTCTTGTTAAAAATAACAAGCATGTTATACTTACCTGCTCTGTGTAATGGTAACTGTAACTGGCTCCTCCTGCCTTCAGAGTGCCAAGCTGCAAAGTGTAGTATAGAGTGCCTCTATAGCAAGGTAAAAAAAACTTCTGACTTTAGAACCACTCGCTTCCTGCCCAGGACTACATGTCCCATGAGGCATTGCTCCTCACACATTCACAAGTTCTCAGGCAATTACTGACATGTATGACTAGTGTACTGAGCAGCATGTGTGCTGCACTGTGTCTTCTGACATGTATGGACGGTGTACTGAGCTGTATGTGTGCTGCACTGTAATACCTGATATGTAAACAAATAATGCATTCTGTATGCAGGCCACCTAATCGGCTGGCTGATTAATCGATTATGAAAATAGTAATCGATTTGTTTCATAATCGATTAGTTGTCGATTAATCAATTCGTTGTGTCGGCCCTAAAACACTGGGGCAGTGCGCTGGCAGGGCAGTGAAAAAACACCCCTGTCCATTGAAATTGATGGAAAGCTCTTCAAAAGCACCTGAAAAGCTCTTCAAAAGTGCTCAGTGTTTTACTGCCAGTTTGGAAGCACCTCAGTGTGAAAGGGGCCTTAGTAGAGTGTGGTAAGAACATTATTGTTCTCTCAAGGACTGATATGACTGTATAACTAATAGGCCCCTTTCACATAAGTGACCGATCGGGTCCACTTGTTCGTTTTTCAGGCAGACCTGATCAGACCACCCACTGTTCCCTATAAAGGGGCGGATGTCATCAGGCATATGTCTGCAGTCACCCGCTGGCATCCGATCTGGTCCGCTAAAAACAGACAGATGGGGATCCATTTTCCATCTCTTCGCCGGATCGGATGACAATTGGATGAAAACGGACAGGCAGTCTGTTTTCATCCCACCGCCCCACAGAGAACAGCGAGCTGTGTCCCTATCTGCTATGTATAGCAGAGTGGACACAGACCTGTCATCCACCTGCTCAGCGGGGATGAGTGGAGAGATCTCCCTTTGAGCAGGCAGATCCGCTTGGATGGATTCCACTCCGTCTAAAGGGGCTTAAGACCAAAAACCTCGTGGGTTCTTGTCACGGATCCCCATCCTCAACAGGATTATGTCTGCCATATATAAGCTTCCTTGCCTGGTAACCGCACAATCCAAGACCCCTTAGCTCTCCCATTCACTTGTCGAGACAGCAGTGTAGGGAAACAATACTATTTATTCAAACACATTTACAGGGATATGCACTCAGGGGACAATCCCCCTCCTTTGCATAATGACACAGGGCGGGGTAACAAGAGACACACAGGTGTATTCAAGCATGTCATCAGTAGACTGTCTTATCAGCAGGGAGGGCTGTTGGAGGAATTCCCCCCTCCCTCCTCCCTGCCCCGGTCTACATGCTAGGAACTAGGCTTGTCCCGATACCGATACTAGTATTGGTATCATTACCGATACCAAGCATTTGCATGAGTACTGGTACTCGTGCAAATGCTCACAATGCCTGGTCCAATACCTGGACACTCAGGAATGATTGATGCAGCGGTGGGGGGAGTTACAATCACCAATCTCAGCCGCTTCTCCTCTCCCCTCCTCAGCTTTCAGCTGCTTTATTGAAAGCCGCACAGGGAGATTGGTGATTGTAACTACCCCCACCGCTGCATCGATCCTCCCTGAGTGTTCCCTGTATCCTCCCCTCTGTGTCCTCCTCTGTGGTCCTCCGTTCCCCCCCTCCTCCTCCGGTCCCCCCCGTGTCCAACTCTGGTCCCCCTCTGTGTGCTCCTCTGGTCCCTCCCCCTCCTCCTCTGTCCTCCTCCAGTCCCCCCCCCCCCCCTGATGCCCTCTGTCCTCCTCTGGCTCTCCACTTGTCCTGGGATCATTCAGGATGGAGAACGGAGGAAGGAGCCGGTAAATCTGTCATTAAACTTCAGTGCAGCTGAGGCTGCTGAGAAAGGGACTGGGGTATCCTCAGTCCCTTTCCCTATCTCAAAGGGGAGATGTTGGGGGTCTGTTTAGACCCCTGACATTTCACCAAAGCCCCCCCAACAGGGTTGATTAAAAAAAAAGAAAAAAAAAACAATGACCACCGCCCACCCCCCCCCCTCCAAAAAAAAGAAAGCATTGTAAAAAAAAAAAAAAAAAATTTAAATTGTATATAATAATAAAATAAATTGTAAAAAATAAAATTGTGATAAAAATTAAAAACTACTGACACAGTCCACGCCTCATCAGTGCCACCTATCAATGCGCATCAGTGCTGCATATTAGTGCCACTGTCACATGACATTAAAAAAAGTATCGGTACTTGTACTCTGTCTTAAAAAAGTGGTATCCGGACAACCCTACTAGGAACATAAGTACATACAATAACAAGTTGCCCCCAAGGCAGATGGAAACTATAGAACAATGGGATACAGCCACTTAGCAAACACATAACAACCCCCAACCCACCTCAAACGATGTAGCAGTCTGAAAGGTGAAATCATCCATCTTCATACATTTCTTGAAAGGATATTGCTCACAAACATTAATGTCCTAAGTGAAAGAACCCCTTCCTTATTTCAACCCAAACCACACATATAGAACACTGGATAACACGGGTAAAGCGAAATCTTTGTCTGGTGTGGTTGTATGGTGAGTCTGGCTAGGACAGACTCAACTGGGGTTCTTGGTCACCCTGTGCCCCTAATAGAGACAGGGTGACTTACACATAGAAGGGGCCAGGGGAGCTGGAAAAGGAGTTTCCCAACCTCTCTAAGGTAAGCTGGATTCCACCAGCCCCCCTGCCCAAAGTGACTCCCGTCACAGTTCTGTGTACAGATATGCAACATATAGGCTGTTGCAGGTGATATGACAAGTACTGCGTGCACTTTTTAAAACAAGAACGCAGTATAACATATTTAAAGGGGTTAATTCTGAAAGAAGGGTTCTTTGTGGAAAATATGGATGCAGTCGAGTACTGGGCCAGCTAAGAGGTAATTATGGCCCAACTTTGCTTAGCAGTTTAGGTTTATTTATTTCAGTACTTATATAGTGCTGTCAATTTGCACAGCGCTTTACATATACATTGTACATTCACATCAGTCCCTACCCTCAAGGAGCTTATAATCTACGGTCCCTAACTCACATTCATACTTATACTAGGGTCAATTTAAACAGGAGCCAATTAACCTACCAGCATGTTTTTGGAGTGTTGGAGGAAACCGGAGTACCCGGAGGAAACCCACGCAGGTAAAGGGAGAACATGCAGGTGGGCATTGTCATGGTTGGGATTCAAACCAGCGTCCCTTTTGCTGCCAGGCGAAAGTGCTATCCACTACACCACAGTGCCGCCCGGTTGAAAAAGAGAAGTGGATAGGGGTTTAAAATTGTTTAGATTTATAACACAGTTTTTGCAGAGTTGAAATCCAATATTTCAAAGGCTAGAACTTGTCCCAGTTACATTATTATTATTATATAGGATTTATATTGCGCCAACAGTTTGCACAGCGCTTTACAAAATTAAGGCAGACAGTACAGTTACATCACAATTTGGTACAAGAGGAGTCAGAGGGCCCTGCTCGTTAGAGCTTACAATCTGGCTTTATGTTACCTCTCGTGCCAATGATTCATAGATGTCCTCTTCAACCTAACAGGGCACATTCCTGAGATAAGCATGCAAGAACCCCAATTAGGTGACTACATGTGCAGTGATATAAAATGTGACAAATTAAAGCATCACTTCCTATCCATTTAATGTTCATTTGCTGCCATGTTCCTAGACCAACTCCAGGCATTTCTTCTGTCATGAAACTATTTGCAGATGATTACTCTGGCGACTTGAAGGAATGCATGTGATCAGGAAATGCTTTCAGGTGACCTTTAGCAAATTTCAACATAATATGGACCTGGACAACATGGACACAGAATACAACTGTTTCTTAACTTCATTCCTAAAGTACATGTCATGTTTTATGTTATTAATTCATTTTAAATTCTAAAGGCTAATAACCAAAAAAAATCATGTTGTACTAGTGTGACTTCAGCAAAGTAAACTCAATAATTCTGTGCTTTATGTAAACGTGCCAAAAAAAAATTGAGGCTACCTTTACTTTAACCATTCTGGCAATGCTTTCTACCTGCACATGTCTCGCTTCAATATATTGAGACACAGACCTGAAACAAACATGCAAATTCAAGTCAGAGTAAAATCAGAATTCATAATCTGCATGCTAGTTCTAAATCAGCAAATCAGAAAGTACTAAGGCCATCAGAAGCAATCAGCATGAAAGCCAAGAAACCACTATATTTAGGAGTAGAGAATATCAATGGTAGTCTCTGTATTTTGTTTTTTGAATTTAATTATGCTTTAAGAATTTAGAACCCTTTATAGAATAAGGCTGCCGGTGATGTTAATAAAAAATGATTAAGGAAGGGGACGTGGCCTGACCATGGCTGAGTGAGGACGCACATCTACAGAGCTCCTGGCCTTCTACCAGCCATCCTGGCGTTTTATAAAATAACGGCTAAGCATGTACTCCTGCAAAAAAAGGAAAGCCAAGAAAAGCAACTCGGGCACAAAATCCAGTAAAGCTACTAAATCTGGAGGTGAAATAGCCCACTACTTCTCCAGCTCACAGAAGGCCTCTCCGGCGGGCAAGATGGCGGCGCCATGCGGCCTGCAACAGGGAACCCCAGACCAGTGTGCAAGGGCGACCTCACCAGCGGTATTGCTGGAATCAGATACCTACTCTGACACTCCAGTGGCTCTCCACCATGGACCCTCCTGCTCACAGCCCTTCTCTTCCGTTACCCGGGTTGACTCCGAACTCAGAGAACTCCATGCGCTACCGATGAGGGCGGACATTGAATCCATCCTTGCTCGTCTGGAGGAGCTACGGCGCAAGGACTTACAGGACATGAAATGGGACGTGTCATCCCTTGCTGCGAGGGTGACGGCTGGGGAGTCTTCCCTAGAGGCCTTGGAGACCCATGTCTCCCCTCTGGCAACCTTACAGGATTCCCATGTAGAGGCGGCCATACAGCTCCAGCACCACAGGATGCAATGGAGGACAGGAGTAGGAAAAACATCCTCCTCCTCCGGGGATTGCCGGAGGCTACGGGAACGGAGGACCTGGTGGTGACAGCCGCAGCTATTTTTCACAGCCTCCCAGATGACTCCCTCCCAGCCGACTTGGAATTTGATCGCATCCACCAGGCCCTAGGTCCCAAGCCGGAGGATGCTAATAGACCCCAGGATGTTATCTGTCGGCTGCACCACTATACCTATAAAGAGAAAATCTTAAAAAAGGCCTGGGAAGCAGGTGAAGTGGAGTTTGAAGAGGCAACTATCAAGATCCTCCCAGATGTATCACGGGCCAGAGGAGAGCCATGCTGCGTCAAGTGCTGGAGCTTGCTCGCTCCGCCAGAGCCACATACACATTTTTTTGGTCGAGCCCAAAACTTGCTTTATACTGGGCCACTGTCAAGAAGGTCACCCAACGGTTAGTTGAGTATGAAGTCCCAGATGACCCGGCCTTTTTCCTCTTACATGCGGTCACAGTTTCTGCAAAGACCTATCGAAAATCCATCTCTTGAACGCAGTGAAATCGTGCATCCCCCTTCACTGGAAATCTCAGACGCCCCGACGCCAGCCGAATGGTACCGTAAAATAGAGGATATTAATAAATTGGAGGACTTGGTACACACGGAAAATCAGCAACAGGAGAAACATGCCAAAACATGGAAGCTTTGGAATCAATTCATTCTCTTCTTTATACCCTGACTCTGTATCCGTTTCACCCCCCCAAGGGGTCTTTCTCTATGCTCTCACATTCCCCCGCCTTTGTCCCTCTTCTTACTTCTTCTTTTTACTTTCTCCTCTTTTCCTATGCTTTTACTACTTTGTTTGAAGTTAATGGAAAATCTGACAGGTGCATGCGGGCCATACGTACTTTTCTTATTGAGCCTTACCATGGCCTAGAGAACGTGTGACATAGTAAGAGATTAGCAGTGGTTTAGTCTGGGCTCAAGAAATACACTGATGTACTTTCTGTATATGAGGAACCCAGTTGACTGTCTCTGCCAAGACTACTTTATCTTTGGTTCAACATGTACTAATGTGATTGACGTGGCCTTGTATGCACTGTGGAAGTTCAATAAAATTTATATTTGCAAAAAAAAAACAATGATTAAGGAAATCTGAAAAACATTATCTGATGAGATTACTTGAAGACTGTAGTTATGAAACGCTGCTGTATCCTCTAATAATGGCTATTTCTTATCAAATCACTGCTACTGGATTTGTACAGCTCAACGTATCTGCATATTGGATTAAATTACATTCACATTAGGAGCAGATAGTGATATCTGTATTCATTCTCTGTGCCATTTCAGACAGTATACAAAGGTTTAATTGCTTTTAAAATGAATTGGTACAGTGTGACAATATGGTCTGATCTGCAGCATTTATTACCTGATTGAATTATATTGAGGAAAATGAAAATCCACTTGGTTGCCAGAATCCTGGCTATCTAGCCAGCATGAACTGTGGACTTGGACCCTGACACAATGCAGCAAATTGGCCACAACTCTGAAATTCCCAGCATATGTGAGCAATAATGGGGTAATCTATGTTGTGGAAATTTCATTCCATACTTTGTGCTACCTAAAAAGAGAATAAAGTTATGGCTAGGCTAGGGTTAGGGCTATGGTTAGGGTTAGGGCTAGAGTGAGGCAAGGGTTAGGGATAGGGTTAGCTTTGGCTATGTTTAGGATTAGGGTTAGGTTAGAGTTAGGGTTAAGGTTAGGTTAGGATTAGGGTATATTGATATATATTACAGGTACTCAATGCAAGGTTTTGATATACCAAAGAACACTCATACCATGTGCTGACAAACGTATATTTGGCTTTTTAGAAGACTAAACCAGTTGTAAAATAATAGGAACAGGTTAAACAAAAGCATGGAAAATGGAGTCATGAAAGCGCAACAATAACACGCTTTTAGTGTGAGCCTTGGCCATGAGAAGGGTAGGGCTTATGCAACTGATTTTGCATATTTGGTGGGTAGTGATGGCAGGCTTGATACTACAGCTGCCCATATGATTCATAGGACAATTATGGCTGTGTTGGTGGCAGTGGTGGTGTAGGTGCATGAATAGTACCAAGAGAGGGGCTAGGAATATGAGAATGGAGCCCTCTATATATCTGCTTGCCCATGGTTGATCTCCTTTCTATTGGCACTAGTTTAAAAAGTGGGGCCATTGCCATAGCCAGGTGATATTCATCAGTGTCTTCACTGCTTCTTTTCCCTCCTAATTTGTTTATGGTCTTCATGAGACGATCATCATTGTCATTAACCTGCTTTACCTGTGTACTAGGAGGACAAACTCTGGTTCAATTTCTTGGCCTGATGTTGGATGAGCCAGACTGCTCCTCTGGTTGTACAATGGGTTCTTGTGAGGTGAAAGTAGCACTAGACACTTCACAAGTCACATCTGCAGACCCAACAGCCTTTGCACTCAAGTAGTTAGGGTTATGGTTAGGTTGGGTTAGGTTAGGCTAGGGCTTACATTAGTAAGGCTAGGGCTAGGGTTAGAAGTAGGTCTAGGATGAGGATTAGGGTTAAGTTAGGATAAGGTTAGGTCAGGACTAGGGCTTAGGTTAGTATTAGGAATGGGTTAGGTTATGGCTAGGTTTAAGAATAGGACTAAAGTTAGGGATAGGGTTAACTTAGGCCTACAGTTGTGGCTAGAATCAGAGTTAATAATAAGTGCAAATCACCATGCTAAAACGTGATACAAATAGATAAATGAAAGTATAAATGAGTATCAATAATGCTGCTGCTTATATATCAATAAACATTAAAAAGATGAAAAAATCAATTGGTGAATACCAAATATAATTCACAGCAGCGCATCTAATATAAACGTGCTTATTTCAATGATAATTCATCAATATAAAGTGCAGGTGCATCAAAACAATAATAATAATAAATCAAAAATGCAGAATATAGAAAAAGTCCATAGTCCCTGGTGCCAGGAGCAAGTGTGTGTCCTAAATCAACACCCGTTTCTCTTCCTCCACCACTGTGATAAAGTGTAAAAGACACCCATATGGCCAGAGGCTCACCAAAAGCTAGATAACGACCAGCATATCAGGCAGTGATCACTAATATTTTAGTCAGCTGACGTTCACTCCAACCTCAGATATCCACGTGGTAATCATCAATTCATATATGGAGACAAAAGCACATGGAGCCTCTCATAGTTTAAAATCGTCTATCAAACAATTTTAATTCTAAAAAGTATTGCTCTTACATCAATGAAAACAAATATTCGCCTGTGTACAATGATGACCAAGTGTTACCATCCTGCGCTCATATCTCACCACCGCTGCATAGCCTGGTGACACGCTTGGTACATATCCGGCCAGGTTGTAGCCACACCCTTGACGTGTTTCGTCACTTCCGACTTGGTCACAAGGACCCCCACAGCTAAAACTTTTTTGCAGTTTTGCAGTTGATATCAGTGCAAAAGGTGATTGGAAATGTTCCAGTAGAGACACCTATTCCAATGACAACTACCTAATAGGAAGATTGCTTCCATTTTCCTCTCGCTTCCTTTTGCATCTCTTAAACAGAAAGTAAAGGACAATCTCCTGGAACTTAGCAAAAAATGAAATGATTGGTATCTTCCCTACTCTATCCAAAACAAAAAATGGCTATGCGTGCACTTTAACAGGTTTCAGATTGAAAAAGAAATCTGCAGAGTAGCTGTGTACAGTAAGCTCAGCTCAGTTTTATCAGCAATACTAGGCCTTTTGTATAAAAAGTGTTCTAAAGGAAAAGTCTTCTTGTTGCACATATTGACTTACCAGCTGTGAGCTTTTGAAATGCATATACACCAATAAGACTATCAGTTTTCAGTGTCAGCTTTCTGATGGTGACAACATGGACCACTTGCCACTTGTAGTCTCCACTTGAAGCCCATGTAACAGGGTGACAATGCAGGAGCACAGTTGGCACTTAGAGAAAGAATATTGTTCTTCAACAGGAAATGTCTTAACAAGGATCTTCATGGCAGATTTTAATTTTAATATTTTAATGAAAGCTGTGGATTCAAAATCATTGACTTTTGAAATTACATTGGTAAAGCTTATATGAGATTTTAGTGATTGGGTTTACATTTGCTTTAACTATCACTAACTAGTTGTCATGCTTTTATGTATTCCAGGACTTTATGGTAAGAAGGGAATCTCTTATCAAGTATGCTTCTTACAGTTCATCAAACAAAGAATTTCGGTAAGTTGATTAAAAAATAGATAATTAGATAGTAATTGTTCTGAAAATATATTTTATACATGTGCCTGTGTATTTTTCTGTAAATAATATTTTTAAAACTAGTACATTCTTAAGTTGTTTGATGTTATTTAGACACATTTTTGCGGACCCCCTGAGCTTCAGACTTCCTCCTTTGGCACAATATCCTCTAAAATTTGCTAACCAAAGTTAAAATTAAGTTAAATTGCAAAGTATTTAGGAAAATGTAGTTGTTCTATGGTATTTAGAAATGTAGTTGTCCCTAGATTCTGTAAGAAGTCATGTAAATTCAGAGTTAGGCTGAACACACACCGGTTTGGTTTGTGCAGAACTCTCGAACATCACAAAAGTTCGGACCCGAACCATAAACCCTATTAAAGTCTATGGGACCCGAACTTGAAAAATCAAAAGTGCCCATTTTGAAGGCTTTTATGCAAGTAACTGGCCATAAAAAGAGTATGGGGCCCGGGTACTGCCCTGGGGGACATGTATCAATGCTAAAAAATTTTTTTAAAAAGTTTGTTTTTACAGGAGCAGTGATTTTAATGATGCTTAAAGTGTAACAATAAAAATGAAAAATTCCCCTTAGTCTGCCTGTATCGCATCTGTACCGTGCATAGAACCTGCTGCAGCAAAAGTGACATGAAGGAAAAAATATTACTTTTAAATTGCAGGCAATACAGGCTGTATTGTAATACAATACCATTACGGGCAATACAAAAGTGCAAAAAAAAAAAAAAAAAAAAAAAAAAAAAAAAAAACAGCGTAGGGCCCTTTGGGTCTGGTACAGATTTTCAAGGGAACCCCATGCCAAAATTTCTTTAACCACTTGACAACTGGCCACTTAAACCCCCTTCCTAACCAGACCAATTTTCAGCTTTCAGTGCTCTCACATTTTGAATGACAATTACTCAGTCATACTACACTGTACCCAAATGAAATTTTCGTCCTTTTTTTCACACAAATAGAGCTTTCTTTTGGTGGTATTTAATCACCACTGGGGTGTTTATTTTTTGAGCAATAAATGGAAAAATACCGAAAATTTTGTAAAAAAATGCATTTTTCTTTATTTCTGTTATAACATTTTGCAAATTAGTAATTTTTCTTCGTAAATTTTGGCCAAAATTTATACTGCTATATGTCTTTGGTAAAAATAACCCAAATTAGTGTATATTATTTGGTCTTTGTGAAAGTTATAGAGTCTACAATCTATGGTGCCAATCACTGAAAATT
>BLSH010215039.1:131123-149477 GCA_018402905.1 Glandirana rugosa | reverse complement strand
GAGACGAGAGGAGAGAACGCGAGTGACCTCGTGACCCGACACCTCCCCCGCCCTCCCCGACCGAGTCCGAGAGAGTCGTCTAGTAAATTTCCGACTCGGTCCACGGCCAAGTTCGAAGACCCACCTAGGGCTGGTATACCGGTCCTAGAAAGGTCTCCTACCTGGCCGACTCACTGTAGTCCGCTGTCACCCGAAATCGGTCGACAGTTAAATTTTGCCCAGTGTCCTCACGTCTTGTTTGAAGTGAGGACACTAGGTATCCTCTTCATACCAGTTTTTTCAAAACCGGTATGAAGAGGAAAACATGAAGTTAGGATCTCACTGAATTTCTGGCAGATTAAGAGGCATGTTTCTATATTTGCAGTGTTTTTAAAGGGATGCAACCTGTAGAAATGTGTTGGAGAGATGAATTAAATTTCTTTTTTTTAGGCCTGACATACACTTAAAAGGAGAAGTATGGCCAAAACTTTTTTGACCATACTTCTCCTATGGATCACAGGAGTGAAGTTTGTTCTGCACTCCTGTGACCCGTTTTAAATTGACAGCTGGCTAAAGCCCACTGTCGCCTGATGTCACTCAGCCGGTCCATCCTCTGGAAAGATCCTGGCCATATGGTCGGGATCCACCCAGAAGCTTGAACCGGCACCTGGCTCAGCCTTTAAATGATCTGCTGAGAGAGCCTGAGCCAGCCCCTCCCGCCCCCTCCACAGCCCAGTGCTCCAGTGAGCGCAAGAGAGGAGAGCAGAGAGCCACTGACTGACAGTCATGGCTCTCTGCTCAGAGCAGAGGAGGAGAACTGAGTGAACAGCAGTCTTTGATTGCTCAGTTCTCACTACAGAGCCGGTGGGGGACAGATGCAGTATTGGATCAATGCTGCATTCACCTAGTTGAGTATAATTGTTTGTTTTCCTTTTAAATTCCAAACTTCTCTTTTAATGATGAACTTCAGTCTTCAAATTAATTCAGAAAAGCATGCTTTATTTTCACAGCATCTCATAACTTTGTTTTTGTTTCCTCCTCTTCTAATGGCAGATATCCCAAAACTGCGGACAGCACAGAAAAAATAGAGACTACTACAGAAAAGAGTGTCTTGAACCTGCCAACTGCTCTTGCACTTATAAGAGATAGTGAACTTCCTCAGGCTAATGCCTCTTCCTCATCAGAGATACCTCAGTCCACAGCAAGTTCAGCGAGTCCAAGCTCCCAAAACCTCCCTCCAACTCAGGATGAAGAAAACACTGTCCCAGAATACAAACCAACCTGTCACCATATCAGTACAATTATAATGTCTCCTGAGGATGTCAAGTCTCAGGAGTTGGCCAAGGAGATTGTAGTAGAGGACAAGTCCCTGTCTGACATTTTGGATCCAGAGTGTAAGATGAAAACAACTATGGATTTGATGGGAGAGCTGTTTATGAGAAGCCCCAGTGCTTTAAGAGAGAGAAGCAAAAGCCAGATCAAAGACAAGATGAAGTCAGATGATTTGTCATCAGCCCAAAATGGAAAGTAAGTGTTTTTACCAAGGTATTCTTATACTCCGCTCTTTCTACAGATTTGTACATTTTTATTTCACTTTTTCTGTGGCATTCACATTTTTGTAAATATTTTATTATATCTTTTCATGTGACAACACTGAAAAAATTACTCTTTACTACAATGTAAAGTAGTGAGTATACAGCTTGTATACATGTGTAAATTTGCTGTCCCCTCAACATAACCCAACAGACAGCCATTAATGTGTAAACTGCTGACAACAAAAGTGAGTACACCCCTAAGTGAAAATGTTAAAATTGGGGCCAGTTAGCCATTTTCCCTCCCCGGTGTCAGGTGTGAATGTGGAGCAAGTGTGTTAAATTTGATGGTATTGCTCTCACTCTCTCATACTGGTCACTGGAAGTTCAACATGGCACCTCATGGCAAAGAACTCTCTGAGGATCTGAAAAAAAGAATTGTTGCTCTATATAAAGATGGCATAGGCTAGAAGATTGCCAAGACCATGGTGGACCAAAGCAGTTGAGTGCATATAATCAGCGTCAGAGGTTGTTTTTGGAAAATAGACGTTTGAGTGCTGCCAGCATTGCTGCAGAAGTTGAAGGGGTGGGGGGGCAGCCTGTCAGTGCTCAGACCATACGCCGCACACTGCATAAAATTGGTCTGCATGGCTGTCATCCCAGAAGGAAGCCTCTTCTAAAGATGATGCACAAGAAAGCCCACAAACAGTTTGCTGAAAACAAGCAGACTTAGGACATGGATTACTGGAACCATGTCCTGTTGTCTGATGAGGCCAAGATAAACTTATTTGGTTCAGATGGTGGCATGTGGCATTTGGTTCAGAAGCGTGCGTGGCAGCAACCAGGTGAGGAGTACAGAGACAAGTGTGTCTTGCCTACAGTCAGGCATGGTGGTGGGAGTGTCATGGTCTGGGGCTTCATGAGTGCTGCCGCCACTGGGGAGCTACAGTTAATGGAGGGAACCATGAATGCCAACATGTACTGTGACATATTGAAGCAGAGCATGATCCCCTCCCTTAACCAAAACCTCCTCCTAAACCACCTCCAATACAACCACTGCCTTGCTAAAGAAGCTGAGGTTAAAGGTGATGGACTGGCCAAGCATGTCTCCAGACCTAAACCCTATTGAGCATTGGTGGGGCATCCTCAAACAGAAGGTGGAGGAGCGCAAAGTCTCTAACATCCACCAGCTCCGTGATGTCGTCATGGAGGAGTGGAAGAGGACTCCAGGGGCAACCTGTCAAGCTCTGGTGAACTCCATGCCCAAGAGGGTTAAGACAGTGCTTGAAAATAATGGTAGCCACACAAAATATTGACACTTTGGGCCCAATTTGGACATTTCCACTTAGGGGTGTACTCACTTTTGTTGCCAGCGGTTTAGACATTAATGGCTGTGTTATTTTGAGGGGGCAGCAAATTTACACTGTTATAAAAGCTGTACACTCACTACTTTACATTGCAGCAAAGTGTAATTTCTTCAGTGTTGTCACATGAAAAGATATAATAAAATATTTACAAAAATGTGAGGCGTGTACTCACTTTTGTGAGATACTGTATATATATATTCCTGCATATTTAACCATAAGCACGGAGTTATACTTTAAAGGCATAGTTCACCTTTAGGCCTCATACACATGGGCGTAATAGCAAAATGTCGGGATGGACGTCAGGCAAAAATCGGCATTAAAAGCGCAATTTCGTCTGTGTTTTGCATTGCCGTTAATGAGCGTTAGTGAGCGTCTGCGTCAAAAAAAAAAAAAAACATTCCTCTGCTATTTTTTAACCTGAAAATGCCGGCGCTAAAAACGTTGGTTAATGTGGCTACGGCATTAATGCGCGCTATTGACCGTTTTGCCGGCTCGGCGCCAAAAACGCTAAAACGTTACAGCCTCGGAACGCGCGGGGCCTAGGTTCGATTTACAGCTTAATAACGCCAACACCATCTACAGCTCAAAAACATTGGCGTTTTTATGGGGCCATTGAATAACATGGAGAGCTGCAAAAAACGCGGAGGTAAAAAACGTCCGTGTATATGAGCCAAGGTTGTCATAGGTGTAGGCCGTGTATCTCATGAAGCCTGACAGGAAAACTCCTAGGACATTGCCAAGGATATTGCTAAGAGATGCATACCTTTACAATCACCGTACTGAGCATTCTCTGATTCAAATCCCTCGCATGCTCTTTCTCTCTCTTGATGCAGTCATTTTTGGTTCAGTGTTTGAGAGCTCGCTTATATATACATATATATACATATATATATATATATACATGGTTTTGTGATGTGAGTAGGATATCTGTAGTCTGAGCACCCAGCCTGTGGATCTGGGATTTCACCTTTCATGCCTACAGCTCCTCTTTCCTGCTGAGCGCTGTTCACCTGTTTTTCACATTTGAGAGCTTGCTCCTGTGATGGTGAAGGTGTACGCTAAGTGTCTCTTAGCAACAGCCTTGGTAGTGTCCTAGGAGTTTTCCAGTCAGACTTCAAGAGGTATGCAAATGGCCTACACATATAACAAGGGCATTATCTAACTTTGGTCAAAGATGCACCGCTTATGTTTATCTACCACCGGCCCTTATCTGTATAGGCAGTTTTTTGGTAAAGGTGAACCATTTAACCTATGATCAGTCATTTAGTTTTCACAGTATTAAATGCATGCATTAAATTCAGTTTATATTTCATGTGATATTTGCATGTAATGAAAATGTAATACAAAGGTTTAATGCTTATTTCTTCAACATGCAAAAGCACAGTTACGGTTTACAGTACATTCATTAGTAGTGTGGTGTACCATATTAGCCATATTAGTAGTAGGAAAAGAAAAATGTAAGTAATACCTTTTGTGTTGGGTACCTGAATAGATTTTGAGGCGCAAGCCTCAAGAATTTCACAAAAATAACTTAAAATTCATATAGTTTGAGGACATGCATCAGTATGCTGGTTCATCAACAGAAACAATAAAAATATATATTTTGGGGTAAAAATTTAATAAAAAAATGAAAAACACAAAAAACAAAAGTTTTTGTAAAAAATCGATCGATCAAAGTCCTGAAATAAACGAGTTGAACATAGAGTTCTGGGGGTGCGCCCCTGTCAACTCTGAGTCTCTAAAACAAATACTGCAAAGGCTGCTTCAAGTGCAGGCTTGGGGACCCGATTACTATGGGAAAAGGAAGGCAAAAAAGGAAGAGAAGCGCCAGGCAAATCCTAGTGCAGCATTATTTTATTTGGTTAAAATACAAATTGTTGACAGTACAAGGTGCACTTACATAGTGCTAGTGAGGGTAGGTGCTTTCCAGATCCAGCATCACAGAAGAGCCGCCAGGGTGTCCCTGTAGAAGAGTCCACAAGCGCCGTGTGTCAGCGGGAAGCTGAAGCCTCGAGGGACCTGGGGAGGTCGCCAGCTGTGTAACTCTGTGTAGTAGTGTTGCAGAGCTATCCGAGTGGGGAGCCGCCTACCACTGTGTCTGGCCAATCAGAGCGCCTATTCAAAGGCAGCCAAGCCTCCTTCATAGGAGTGTTCCAGAGCTGTCCGAGTGGGGAGCCGCCTACCACTGTGTCTGGCCAATCAGAATGCCTATTCAAAGGCAGCCAAGCCTCCTTCATAGGAGTGTTCCAGAGCTGTCTGACTGGGGAGCCACCTACCACTGTGTCTGGCTAATCAGAGCACATTTCGAAGGCAGCCAAACCTCCTTCATAGGAGTGTTCCAGAGCTGTCCGAGTGGGGGGCTGCCGACCACTGTCTCTGGCCAATCAGAGTGCATTTCGAAGGCAGCCAAGCCTCCTTCATAGGAGTGTTCCAGAGCTGTCCGAGTGGGGAGCCACCTACCACTGCGTCTGGCCAATCAGAACGCGTTTCGAAGGCAGCCAAGCCTCTTTCATAGGAGTGTTCCAGAGATGTGAGAGTGGGAAGCCGTCTACCACCGTGTCTGGCTAATCAGAACGTTTTTCAAAGGCACAGCCAAGCCTCCTTCATAGGAGTGTTCCAGAGCTGTCCGAGTGGGGAGCCGCCTACCACTGTGTCTGGCCAATCAGAACGCGTTTCGAAGGCACACCCAAGCCTCCTTTATAGGAGTGTTCCAGAGCTGTCCGAGTGGGGAGCCGCCTACCACAGTGTCTGGCCAATCAGAACACGTTTCAAAGGCACAGCCAAGCCTCCTTCATCACTGATTCCTGAATTCCCTGAATCACTAAGCCCCTTTCACACTTGTACGACCCAATTTTGCTGTGATTTTGCCACGATTTTACAGTGATTTTGACATGATTTGGGATCAGTAAGACTTTGGTCCGACTTTGTTGCAACTTTGGCTCAATGGAAACGTAGTACAAAGTTGTACAGAAGTAGTACAGAAATCACATCTATATTATTCAGCTGTGATTTGCATGAGACTTTGAGGGTTTAACATTGAAGTCTATGGACCTCAAGTTGCATCAAAGTTGGACCAAAGTAATGCAGGGAATACTTTGAAGTCGGCACAAAGTCATACAGATATGCATGGTACTCACTGGAAATTATGGGGAACGACTTGTAATGGGACTTTGCAGCCCCAAATCGCAGGGCAACTCGCACAAGTGTGAAAGGGGTCCGAGGCTGGGTTCACATATGAACCGAATGCGGCTCACAGCAGGGGTCTGGCGCATCCTGGTTCACCGTTTCAGGTCCGATTTCAGCCCGAATTTTGGAACATCATTCCAGGCCTTATTACGTTGTTTGAGATTGGCCTTTTTTTCTGATAGGCCATGGGTGATTACCCTATTTATGTATTTATTAAAATGGCTTTGGCACAACAAAAAATATTAGTATAACTTTGCTGTCTATTTTTTATGCTTTTTTATCATTGTAGGGTTGACATTCAGCATTTATTGTTTAGTTTTGCTATGATTTTTACATCTGTCAGTTATTACGCCAATAACGAAATGCCAGGAGAAATACTGTAGATGTGAATGTAATAGAACAGGTGCTAATGGCGCCACCATGTGGTAGATGAAATGTGTGCTTTTTTTACTGCAAATCAATTAGCAATATTTTTAATCCTATGAATATAACATAAGTAAGCTGTGTTCAATCTATTCTTTGAATCCATTTCAAGTTATAACTTCCAATTATTTAAAGTTATAACCATTCCAGGCTTCTTTCTGTATGATAGGATACAGATATATAGCATACAGGAATTATAAAGTGTGGAGTGGACTAACTCCTTTACAAGAGACGATTTTGGCCTGGTTGCTCTGGGTTACTTTTCTTGGTATATCATCTCTGCTCTGTGTCATGTCAGCTTGAATTAGACTGTGTTAGTGGCATAGCAATGTCCAGAGGCATAACTAGAACCTTCAGGGCCCCTGTGCAAGAAATTATGAAGGGCCCCCTGACCCCTGGCCAGGGCCCTTCCCTCTTCCCACTGATCCTGGGGCCCTTTACTCCAATTGCAGGTCCCTTTATTATAGTCCCACTGAATTCACGAATAGTTGTGTACCGAGCCTCCCATTCATTCAGAAACATAAGTATAGTAAAATCAGTTTACTATGCTTCAGTTATGAAAGAACCAATTGGTACCAATCACTGACTCTGTCCATTCAGAAAAGGAAGGAGCCGGTAAATGACAAATTTACTGACCCGTTCCCATCTCTCCATCATGACACATCCTCTACAGCAGCTGACAGGAGAGAGGAGGGAGGAAGACAGCAGCTCTGTGGGGGGGGGGGGGGGGGACCAGGGAAGCACACAGGGACCCTGGGAACAGCAGAGGACAAGTAAGGAGGGGCAGCGGGGGCAACATATAGAGGAACCAATCTCCTCCATTAGGAGGAAGATGGAGGGGATTGGTTCCTCTAAATGCCACCCCCATCATCCCTCCTATCAAGGTGTACAAGGGAGGCAGATGGGCCCCCTGGAGCACGGGGTCCGGTTGCAATTGCAACCCCTGTAGTTATGCCCCTGGCAATGTCATATTAGCAAGGAGCTATAATTTGTCTAAAATAAACATTTATTGGCTCATATATTTAATGTTTTTCTCTGGCAATGTTACAGGAGAGAGGAGAAGAAAAATGCTACAGAGAATGTATTGAGCTCCTCCATCCATTACTCCATGTCTGCTTCTAAGGCTGAACTCCTGAGAAAAATTACAGATGTGCACACAAAATCAGAGGGAAAAGATGATGTGAATGGAAAGAAAGTAAGCTCTGTTTTTGCCTTGAACCTGCTATTCATTAAGTAACTTTTGTTTTCCTACTTGCCTGTAGTATAGGCTCATAATAATTATGTAGGATCCACCTATGTGCCTATTAATTTGTGTGTTTTTGCTAGTGGTTTTAACCACTTGCCGACCGCCGATCGGCATCTGACGGCGGCAAAGTGGCTCGTTCCCGCAAAACACCGTCATACGACGGCGGCTGCGGGAACAAGTTTAGTGAGCGCGCGCACGCCGCCGGAGTCGCGCCCGCGCGCTCACTGTGTTCGGAGAGGGCCAGGGAGGGGGTGCGGCGGCTTCGATTGCCGCCGGCTACCCGCGATGGCCCCCCCGGAGCGAAGGAGCGGAGGTCCGTGTAAGTAAACACGGACCTCCGCTCTGTGTGAGGGGGAAGGGCTGTGATCACAGCCTTCCTGTACGTGAAGGTTTTGACCACTTCACTTCCCCAGCTAGGCAAGCCCCCATACAGTTAGAACACGCCCAGGGAACATAGTTAATCTTTAGAGCGCCCCCTGCAGGTTAACCCCTTCACTGCCAATGGCATTTACACAGTAATCAGTGCATTTTTATAGCACTGATCGCTGTATAAATGCCAATGGTCCCAAAAAAGTGTCAAAATGGTCCGACATGTCCGCTGAAATATCGCAGTACCGCTAAAAATCGCAGATCGCCGCCATTACTAGTAAAAAATAAAAAAAAATAAAAACCCCAAAAATTAATTCTCATCATCCGTAAACGCGACCACTTTTGCGCAAACCAATCAATAAACGCCGATTGCGATTTTTTTTATCGCAAATATGAGGAAGAATATAAATCGGCCAAAAACGGTGAAAAAAAATGTTTTTTTTATATTTTTTTTTTGGATTTGTATTTTAGCAAAAAGTAAGAAATTTGTTTTTTTTTTGCAAAATTGTTGCTCTTCTTTTGTTTATAGCGGCGATCAGAAATGACGCAGCGGTGATCAAATACCACCAAAAGAAAGCTCTATTTGTGGGAAAAAAAGGATGCAAATTTAGTTTGGGTACAACGTCGCACGACCGCGCAATTTTCAGTTAAAGCGACGCATCGCCGAATCGCAAAAAGGGCTCCGGTCCTAAAGCTGGAAATCCTTCCGGGGCTGAAGTGGTTAAGGAAGAACTGAACTCTAGTGAATAAATGTCAGGATGAGAACATAGGACTAATCACAATTAGTGCCTATACGCTCTGTGGAAGATAGCCTTAATACATCAGAGACCCATTCTCCATAATACATTGCTGCATTAAAGTAAAAAAAAAAGTGGCAAAAAAAAAAAAATTGAAATGGACATTGTATTTACATTTGTGTGGTGTGATACACTGCAGGGCAGATGTGTATCATTATAATGTGTATGTGCATTGTGATACCATATGGAACAAATGACACATACAGTATATTACACATTGAGGTTTGATTGTGTTAAACCATATGGTAATATAGGAGAACATGTGTACAAACATGCACATAGGTGAAAAGGGAGGTTATGTTGGGTACACATGGGGCAAAAATTGTCCAAAAACGGTTGGTTCAGCAGGAACCGGCCAACTTTTGGCCCATGCCTACAGCTCCCTATTTGACAGAACCCAGTCTCACGACAGGCTAAAAGCGGTGGGTGGACTATAGATATGAGGACTTGCCACGTAATGGTGGAATTTCACCATAATTAATTGCACCTTTAGAGAGACTTATTACCCTGGTGACAGTGTGGTCAGTTAGGTTTGGTGCATACTGCCAGGACTTGGGATCCAACGTATGAGGTCCCAAGTCGTGTGATTGGCACTACTGAAGTTGCTCCAACTTTAGAAAAGGTTCCTGTACTACTTCAAGGCGATTTCTGTCCGACTTGAGCACATAAACTTTAATAGAAGTTGCCTCCAAGTTGGATCCTCATCTATATTGATGTGATTTAGAGTAGACATTACGGGAAGATTATCCAGACATTCACTGAAAGTTGCTTCAAATTCACTTCACAAATATGTTTTTCTATCTTTTTTTTAGAACAATTCAGCCCCACCTTGTGACTAAAGACCAGTTCTTCATCTGTTAATGTCACCTTGGCAAGTGGGTAGGAAATGTAAGGCCGGCCATAGACAGTTCGAATCTTGGCTGAAGTCGATCGATCAACTTTGGTACAACCAGCCTGCCAAATTTTACACATGATTATCACTAGTGACTGCTATAGCCGCTAGCAATAATCACTGTCTTCTCCTGGTGGGGACGGCTTCCCCCACCATTTGCCAGGAGAATACAATAGCTCAGTGGGAGGGATTCCCCTGTCATCACTGTCTGTTGTGTAATTGCAGGAAAGACATTTGCACCATGTATAGCCTGCCTAAGCCAGCCATGTAATGGTGCATGACTTCCTCCCCTAAAAGCACCCTGCCTTCTCCTACCTATGGGCATCCTCTCAATGATCTTTTTTAGAGTAGACCTTTGCTTAAACTTTCGCATATCTCACTGCACATACCTACTTTCTGTTCACAGCACCTACTGTGAATTTTTTCTTTGAAATGGCTCATGCTACAACTAGTCATCAACATATATTACAGAGTTTATAAGCGCTGGCACTGATTTATAAAAATTTCATAAAAGGAAACAGGAGCAGGAGTAAAAATGTTACTCATTTTCAATTTTCCAAAGAATAAGAGATACAACCAGTGCAAAGATGTAATAAATATATTGAAATAGAACAAGTTACAACTTGATTGCTCACTATTGGCAACAGTTGCTAAGAAAAAGATACAACTTGTTTGCTCACTATTGGCAACAGTTGCTAAGAAAAAGATACAACTTGATTGCTCACTATTGGCAACAGTTGCTAAGAAAAAGATACAACTTGTTTGCTCACTATTGGCAACAGTTGCTAAGAAAAAGATACAACTTGTTTGCTCACTATTGGCAACAGTTGCTAAGAAAAAGATACAACTTGATTGCTCACTATTGGCAACAGTTGCTAAGAAAAAGATACAACTTGATTGCTCACTATTGGCAAAAGTTGCTAAAGATTTCCTTTTAATTTTCACAAACAGACCACAAGTTATATGAAATAAAAAGAAGAGTGCAGGATGGATTACTGCATAGCTAACATTGCCTGTGGCCTAGGGTGGCAGAACTGCCAGGGGGCATACATACACTCAATCATTATGTTGATAAGCCATAGTAACACATTCTGTTTACAGCTGCCATTCTCATTATTGTTCTTTCTGCATGTTTTGTGTATTTTGTTGGTGTACTGTGTACTTAGAGCTCATCCATTATTGGTTGGTAAACCTAGAACCCAACTGCTAGCACAGAGGGGTGGCACACAGAGGAGGGCGCAAACTCCTTGTGCATTACCATCAAACAAATGTATTAAATCCACAGATACAGATATTCACAAAGGTATAAAAACAGCAGGTATAAAACATGATTTCTGCAGCCATAGGTGGCGTGTCCTGTCCGTGACCATTTAAATGGTGACTTGGCTTGAGGTTGGTTTAGCTCTGAGGAAGGGGGTCAGTCCCCTGAAACACATAGGGTCCAAGGACAGATCACACTGCCTATGGCTTAAGCAGTCATGTTTTGTGTCTGCTGTTTTTATACCTTTGTGAGTATCCATTTGTCTTTGTGCATTTAATAAATGTGTTTGTCTGTAATGCAGGAAGAGTTTGCGCCCTCCTCTGTGCGTTTTTTGCAGTGAACTGAGGATTTCCCAATCTATGGAGGTCTGCACCTGAAGAAGCATTACAAATAGAAATACAATTAAGAGTTCCCCGGATTAAGCGATAGAGTGTTTTTGACAGAGGGATGACAGTTTGCAGCAATCTTCTAGTCAGAGGTGCTTGTTTTACGAACTTTGAGCCAGAAAATAGTTTCTTTCAGTCTTTTCATTTCTGCTCTTGGTGTGCCATATGTGGCTATGATGTCTGATTTTGCTATACTTAGGCCCCTTTCACACTTACGTCACTTGTCCTGCGAATTGGGACTGCAAAGTCGCATGACAAGCCGTTCCCCATTATTTCCAATGAGTACCATTCATATCTGTATGACTTCAAGTCGTGCCGACTTCAAAGTAGTCCCTGCAATACTTTGATGCAACTTGAGGTCCATAGACTTCAATGTTAAACCCTCTCATGCAAATCGCTCCTGAATAATATAGATGCGATTTCTGTACAACTTCTGTATGACTTTGTAATATGTTTTCATTGCGCCAAAGTTGCAACAAAGTCGTACTGATCTGAAGTCGCGTTAAAATCATGGCAAATTTGCGATAAGACCCTTTAACACTTGTGCGAGTTGTCCTGCGATTTGGGACTGCAAAGTCCCATGACAAGGCGTTCCCCATTATTTCCACTGAGTACCGTTCATATCTGTATGACTTTCAAGTTGTGCTGTGCAGACTTCAAAGTAGTCCCTGCATTATTTTGGCCCAACTTTGATGCAACTTGAGATCCATAGACTTCAATGTTAAACCCTCAAACTCGCATGCAAATCGCACCTGAATAATATAGATGCGTTTTCTTTACTACTTCTGTACGACTTTGTAATATGTTTTCATTGTGTCAAAGTTGCAACAAAGTTAGACCAAAGTCGTACTGATCTGAAATCGCTGTAAAATTGCTGCAAAAAATTGCGGCAAAATCGCGTCACACAAGTGTGAAAGGAGCCTAAAATCGCGTTGCACAAGTGTGAAAGGGGCCTAAGGCTAACCAGTCCACTGGGTAGGAGGATGCATTGTATATGATTATAAAAAAGATGAACAATAAGAAATAGTCCACCATTTTATTTGAGGTCATTATATTTTATATACAGATACAGACAAATTGTACATTGGAAGGAAAATACCTTCTGCCCAAGAATTACCATTTGATTCAAAAGCCAGAGGAGCCACATGTCCCTGGGAACAGAAGAAAGTGATCTAAGTGATTAGTGCCATGCTGATAATTACACTGGCATTCTTCCTTGTGCAGGGCATGAAGGGACATTAGCACAGTCATTAAGGAGGGTAGATAGTGGAGGGCTTACTTGGGCAATCAATGCCCACTTTTGTGTCTGCACAATAGCGTTATGCCTGCTGGTGTTTTGGAATTACAGCAATACTGATTAATGAAAAGAAAACAAGTTTGTAGGTCAAATCCGCTGCCCACTGCATGGAAAGAATATGACAGACAGAATAATCATGGAGACTCTGTGAGTGTGAAGGGGCAGAGATTGATTTACATTTTTTTCTGTGGTGCAGATTCAGACCTCACAGTTATGATGTGAAGCCTTTTCATCATGTAAATAGGACATAGCATAGTAGCAATGCTCCAGACTTTGCTGACAGTGAGCAGCCAGCTACTTTATAGCATCACAAATCTATTATACTTATGTAATACATTTTAGAAATTGGAGAATCCAATATGTGCAGATTATTTAGAGACAGTGAAACAGTGCTTTCATACATTGGAAAGAAAGTCTATGTGAACCTTTTAAAAAGTATCTACATTGACATATTCTATAAGAATGGCTCCTAAATGTGATCCGATCTTTATCTAAGTTAAAATAGTAATTAACTCTGTTGGTTAAAAAAAATCTTCAAAAGAGAGCATATGCAGACCTACTGTGTCATTAAAATAAAAGTGCAAAGCTTTAAAGGATAAGTTCTCCTTTGGGAACATGTTACATTACCACTGCTACAGCCGCTCCCCGACCCACCACCTCTAGTGACAGCGAGCCAGGGATCTTCTCCCCAAACTCAATGTCACAATTAAAAAAAAAAAAGCGCGGCCATGCAGGGCTCCGCCCACACGGCTGCGTCATTCATTCACAGAGTTCTGTGAATGAATGAACTACAAGTACCAACAACCTTTGCGGCTGTCAATTTGTAGTCCTCAATGAACTACCTGGGCACTGTTCAGCTCTCTAGGTAGTTCATTGATGCTTCCTGTAGGTGTGTAACAGCCTGTCCGTACGAGGTATGAGCAGACAGCTTACACAGACAGTCTGCAGGAGTCCTGCATTGCGTCCACAATCTGGTGATCACAAGTGCAATGCTTTGCAGCCTCCTAGTAAAAAAAATAATAAATGCACATTTTTTTAGCCTGCAAAAAGATGTGCATTTATTTATTTATTTATTTTTTTACAAAGGTGAACTTATCTTTTAATGTCACATAAATTCCTTTTAATGTGAAATATCACCCAATCAAAATATATTTTCAGAGGTCATCAGAAGCAGAGTACATGAGGCTCTTAAAACATGGCTATAACATTTATTTTACTTTATATTCTGTGATTTTGTATGTAATTAGTTTTTTATGGTCAGGACAAATAAAAAAATATACTGTGTATATGTGTATATACTGCATATCATATTAAAACAGAACTGAATGCAGAAGCGCACTTGAATACTTGCACATTATGGCAGACTTACCTCTGGGTCGTCTGCCCTGTTTCACCAATGACAGGTTTACGATCTTTCTCACCACCCCTTAGCTACTAAGTTCACCTTCGCAGAATGCCCATTCATCATTAGGGCAGTCAGCGATGATGCAGCTCCTAAACACATTTTGCTTTGTGCATTTCAGCCAGCATTTGGAGCTTTAGGCTCCATTTCATATTGTAAAGGGTAGCTTTTTACTTTGACAAAAGAAGCCTGTTGCTTAAAGTGATGGTAAAACATATTTTTTACTTTATTAAAATAACAAACGTGTTACACTTACCTGCTCTATGCAATGGTTTTCCACAGAGCAGCCACGATCCTCCCCTTCTTGGATCCACTTCCCCCTCACTGAGTGCCCCCATAGCAAATCGCTTTCTATGGGGGTACTCATGCGTGCTTGCTCCTGAGCCCCGCTCTGTGTGTCCATAAGACACACAGAGCAGGGCTCAGCCCCACCCTGCCCACCACTCCCTCCTCACTGGCTCAGATTGACAGCAGGGGGAGCCAATGGCTTGAGCTGCTGTATCTGAACCAATGAGGAGAGAGAGAGCAGAGAAAGCTTCAGCTCTCATGCACTTCGCTGGATTAAGATCAGCCTTGGTATGTTTTTAGGGGGACTGCAGGGGGAGCTGCATGCAAAAGGTTTTTCTACCTTATTGCATAGAATGGTAAAAAATACCTTCTGCCTTTACAACCACTTTAAACAGCTCAGTGACTCGTCAGCAGTGACTCATCCCAGTGATAGAGGGCTCTTTCCAATTTTTGCTTTAGAGACTCCTTAGCTTACATATAAGGCCCCTTTCACATGGGCGGCTGTTCTGCTGCTGTTAAAAGCATGTTAATGATTTTGAAATCCCAAGACTCCAAGCACAATGATCACTTGCAGTTGTACATTGTGATTACGTGTGTTTACATGCAGTTGTGTTCAGCTGCAGTGGAATACTCTGGTAACTTCTGATGTGCTTCCTGTTGTTTTTCTCTCCTTGTTGCCGCTGCTGTCTGCACGTGACACAGTGCACTGCGATTACCTGCAGTTATTTGCAGATAGCTGCTCTACATCGTTCCTGGGCGCAGTCAAATCTATTTTTTCTAATCGCACAAAAACTCATGTAACGAAACCATTGCTAAATGCAAAGTGTGAATGGGGCCATAGTAAAGCATTGTCTGACTATAGCTGCAGTAGATAACTTCATCTATCCACAGCTAAAAGCTGAATTCTATCCACCCGTGTGAAAGGGGCCTAATGCTCTGAAAATCCTTTGCCATGCATTTAAATGCTTATTTGTAAAACAAAAATTGTACACACACAATAAAAATACAGGATAGAAAAAAGTAAAAAAAATTGAAAAAATAAAATGAAATTAAGCCAGAACCAGTGTTTACTCATTTTAGGTAAGTACTGTGAAACATGGTGGAGGAATCATATAAAGCAGACTGCATGCTGCTTCCAATAATTCATTTTTATTGAATAAACATATGATGCACAAGGCAGAATAGAAGTAATCATTCTGTCTTCATACAGTCATACATATGTATACTAAGGAAAATTTTAGACATAAGTAATTAACCTACCATTATGTTTTTGGATTGTGGAAGGTCACCAAAGCACCAAGAAAGAACCCACACAAATACACAAACAAAAATATATTTTTATGTACATCATGTCCTTGGTGTGATTTCAAAACAGGACTGCAAGTCTGCAGTGCTAACCATTAGGCTTGGTTCACACAGGGGCAATCCGACTTCAGCACGACTTTGCAAGGCGATTTCAGCGTGACTTTCAGCAAGACTTTCAGATGACTTCAGGCGACTTACAACACGACTTATGCCAGGCGACTTTGCCTGTGGCCAATCAGAGAAGGGAGGGAAGGGGCTGCCCCAAAATAAATTCTATTCTTTTCACTGACAAAATCACTTGCATTAAGATGGGGATCCGACTTGGAGGTGACTTCCATTGAATTCTATGGGCACAAGTCGGATAGAAGTCGCCTCCAAGTAATACAGGAATCTCTTCTAAAGTCGCCTTGAAGTCGGAGCGACTTCAGTAGTGTACATAAAGACGGCTCCCATTCACTTCAATGGGATTTCTTGTGTCAAGCGACCTGGGGCAACTTGAGGTGACTCAAGTCGGATTGAAAGTCGCCCCTGTGTGAACCAGGCCTTATGCCTGTGCAAAACTGTCTTATACACTTTAAAGTTACAGCTCTGTAAACAAACCTTGTTGAGGGATTACATCATCATATTGAATCATGTTTGCATTGTAGTTTGTGGGATTCACTTGTTATTTTTATTCTACCATATCATAGTGGTAATACAACTAAGTCTTTATATCTTCGTTCAGAGGAAGGTTTTATTTTTAACAGAATTTTGCTTGACTGGACCTGCTTTCTGGTGTATTGTCATCTGAGAATATTTTAGCTTCCTAATTATTGGTTATGAAGTGCTTGGTTCTCAGACCTACCCTAATCTGTTAAAATAATCAAAATTAGTGAAGCTGTAACTGCCTATTAAATGGGAAAATGCACCTCTTCCTAATGCCTCGTACACACGGTGCAACGGTCGTACAACCGAAAAGCCCAAATCGTATGTTGGCTGTTGTATCTCGCGTACTGACATGCACTACACGATCGTACGACCAAACCGAATGTGGTGACGTGTTATGAACGTATAAAGAGAAAGTTCAGGTGCATGTAATTAGCGTCCGGCCGTTCCTGACTTCTGAGCATGCGTGTTTTGCACAGTACAACTTGTTGGACCAACTTCTCTGTACACACGATACAACGGTCGTACAACCGCTTGTTGGTACTACCAAGTTTTCTAGTCTGCTCATACAACTTCTGTTGTACGGCCGTCGTACGTCGGCTGTTCTAATCGTGTGTACTAATGGTCGATTTAGCATACAACGGTCGTTCGTTCGACCTGTTGTATACGATTGTCGACCCGTGTGTACGAGGCTTAAGACATTCTATGGATATCAGACAACCCCAGGGAAGTTGTAGGGTATTTGACTACATGTTTTGGTTTTGGATAGAATGTGGAATGGTTAGGACTTGTGTCATGATTTTATTGCTATCTATGTCCAAACTACCTCTGTTTACTGTGTTGCTTTAGTTAACACTTTTAATACAAGAGCAAACCCAATATTACATAAAACATGCATTAGGAATATAAGTAGATATACTGTATACCATAGGATATGGTAACTGGAAATTCATTAGACATATGTTCTCATATCTGCAGGTGGAATTAATTGCCAATCTTATCCGTAAACTTGAGATCTTGAGGGGTGCCAAGGACAGTCTTATAGTCGATATAAAGGTCAACAACAATCTTGGTGAGCAGGTAGAGGCATTGATCGAGCAACTCTGCAAACCCAATGAGTTTGACAAGTATAAAATGTTCATTGGAGATTTGGACAAGGTGGTGAACCTTCTGCTCTCACTGTCAGGACGCTTGGCCAAAGTAGAAAACGTACTACACACCTTGGGTGAAGATGTCAATGCTGAAGAACGGGTACGTTCATCTTTTTTATTTTAATTTAATTATAATTGCCAGTTTGTTGTATTTTTATCTCAGTTATCTTCTCATCTCTCCCACAGCTCAACAGTTTTTCATCATCTACTGCTTTTCTTCAGTTCCTTTTTCTTTCAGAATCCATCTCTCTTATACTTTTTTCTGAATGTAACACTCTGTCATGAGTTTTGGTAGAGAAAAGCAGGGATGCGAAACAGAGAGAACTAGTAGTAAAAGCAGCACACTGTACACACATTACACATAGTTAGGCACACCTGTAACCCCTTGATCGCCCTAGATCAAGCATCACTAAATGGTGGCCCGCGGTCCAGCTCCAATCATTCTCCCACCCGGGCCACAGTGGATGCACCATTTAGGAGCCTGTTCTTCTCTCAGCTGTCACGCTTTCATTTTCACAGAGCCGACAGCAGGAGGCGGGACAGTTCTGGAGGGAGGGCGGGAGCTGCCCGAGGTAATCAAGCCAGTGATCGGTTGCAGAGATGAAAGGCGGTCCAAGCAACCAATCACCAGCTTGCAGCTTCCGTCCTCCATTCAAATCTGCTGTGCCTCCCATCCTCCCGTCTGTGTAACATAGGGGAGATTTAATGTGGGAAGGGGGAGAGTACTCCAATGAAGTGGCTCTAATGTGTGTGCCAGCTCAGTACTGTAATGTGGGGGAGAGTTAAGACTGAGTACTGTAATGTTGAGGGTAGTGACCGAACTAATGG
>BLSH010215039.1:110805-131113 GCA_018402905.1 Glandirana rugosa | reverse complement strand
GTCCCTGAACAAAGGGGTGTAAAGAGTACCCATCACGTCGGGTAATTTACTTACCCGACTGGATGGACACTGTTCGCGTTCGTTTACGCGTACGTGTCTAGACTTGAATCGGGGTATAGTGTTAGGGTAGGAATGTAGTCAAGGTGTCACAGGTGTTGATGTGAAGGGAAGGAAACTGATGAGCAGTGGACACTGTGGAACTGATGTAAGGATGGGATTGTGATATGGGGCTAAGTTCAGATCTGTGCATGCGCATTTGCTTGCGCTTGTCACAGGTAGGTCAGCCCATTCATTTAATGGGCTGCACTACCCATGAGAAATGTGGGGAAACAAGTCCCTGGTCCTTTTTTTAAATTGCGCAGCACCAAGCTGCATGATGCTGCAGTACCATGCGGTTTGGCGCACACATGTGCTGCAGGTCGGGAACATGTACAGTTTCACCTGCGTTGCCCAGCTGCAGAAATGGAAATGCCTAGGAGGAGAGGGTGCTCTGATATAAAGGATCTGAGTCACATCACAAACATGTAATTCGGACCTCTGCTGAAAGAAGATTTTACTAAGCGGACCTCCATGAATTTTAATTCAGTACCCCTGCCCTAGATGTTACCCCCTTACCAACTAGTGTCATTAGTACAGTGACAGCATATAGTATTATCACTGATCACTGTATTAATGTCACTGGTGATGTCAGTGGCAGTTAGTCTGTTCCCCCCAGCTTCAGTTAATGTCAGTTGGCCCGCCGCATTATCGCAGTCCCATTATAAGTCTCTGATCATCGCCATTAGTAGTATTGAAAAAAAAAATCCAGTATATATCCCATAGTTTGTAGGCACTATAACTTTCATGCAAACCAATCAATATACATTTTTTAGGATTTTGCTTAATCAAACACATGTAGCAGAATACATTTTGGCCAAAATTTATGAAGAAATGTGATTTTTTTACATTTTTGTTTTGGAAATGTTTTATAGCAGAAAGTAAAAAATATTGTTTTTTTTTTTTAAATTTGCATTCTTTTTTGTTTATATCACAAAAAATAAAAACCCAGTGGTGATCAAATACCACCAAAAGAAATTGGTGTGCAAAAACAATTATACACATTATACACATTTTATTTGGATGCAGCGTTGCATGACCGTGCAATTACCAGTTAAAATAGCACAGTGACGAATAGCAAAAAATGGCCTGGTCATGAAGTGGGTAAAATCTTCGGAGCTCAATTGGTTAAAAAACAAGACATTTTGCTTTGTCAATGCATTGGAGCTGTGCTGGAAATAGCTGGTGGTGCAGCCTTTTTGCATCTAGTGTGAACAGGTCCTAACAGCTTCAGTTTTTTTCTTAGTTGCTAAGGCCACAACAGGGGCGTAGAGCCCTATACAGCAGGAAGAGCCTTTATCTTTTTGTACTAGTATGTACAGCAAATTAATGCATATGCATAGGCTGTATAGACAGACATGCAGGGATGGGTGCATGGCCTTGGGTGCACAGACTGCATCGGGGGCTGTGCACCCATACCTATGAAACTAGACTGTGACGGTCAGCCGACGTGTATCCATTATAGGCTGCCTGCATGCAAGGCTCTGTGCCCATGTGAATAAGCCCTCTATACATATAGCATTAAAGTGGTTGTAAAGGCACTCTTCATTCTATGCATGAAGGTAAAAAAACTTTTGTTGTGTGCAGCAGCCCCCCCCCCCCAGCCCACTCTAATACTTACCTGTGCCACCTCTCAATCTAACAATGTCCACGAGAGCCTTGCCTCTCCAGGGACTCGTGCTCCTGATTGGCTTTTGGCAGTAGCTGTCAATCACAGCCAGTGAGACAATCAGGAGATGGAGGGGTGGGGCCGAGCCGTGGCTCCGTGTGTGTATGGAGACACTGAGCCATGGGTCAGGATCACGCCTGCTTGTGTGCACCCAGAGCAAGCTGCTTGTTGTGGGGGGCACCCGGTAGGTGGGAGGAGCCAGGAGCACCACTTCTTAGGACCCAAGAAGAGGAGGATCCGGGCTGCTCTGTGCAAAACCACTGCACAGAGCAGGTAAGCATAACATGTTTGTTATTTAAAAAAAAAAAAAAAAACGAGACTTTAACCACTTGCCGACCGCCCGCCGCAGCGTGACGGCGGCAAGGTAGCTCGTTATCACGAAACGGCATCACAGGACGGTGGCTGCGATAACTAGCATTGTGAGCGCGCGTGCACCGCCGGACGCGAGCTTGCGCACTCACTGTGTTCCTGTATATGGAAGCCGTGATCATCCCCTTTCCCCAGCCAGGGCAGTCCACATACAGTTAGAACACGCCCAGGGAACACAGTTAACCCTTAGAGCGCCCCCTGCAGGTTAACCCCTTCATTGACAATGACATTTACACAGTAATCAGTGCATTTTTATAGCACTGATCGCTGTATAAATGGCAGTGGTCCCAAAAAAGTGTCAAAATGGTCTGACATGTCCGCTGCAATATCGCAGTACCGCTAAAAATCGCAGATCGCCGCCATTACTAGTAAAAAAAATAAAAACCCCAGAAATTAATTCTCATCATCTGTAAACGCGGCAACTTTTGCGCAAACCAATCAATAAACGCTGATTGTGATTTTTTTTACCAAAAATATGAGGAAGAATATAAATCGCCTAAAACTGATGGAAAAAAATGTTTTTTATATATTTTTTTTTTGGATTTGTATTTTAGCAAAAAGTAAGACATTTGTTTTTTTTTTTGCAAAATTGTCGCTCTTCTTTTGTTTATAGCGGCGATCAGAAATGAAGCAGAGGGGATCGAATACCACCAAAAGATTGCTCTATATGTGGGAAAAAAAGGACGCAGATTTCGTTTGGGTACAATGTTGCACGACCGTGCAATTGTCAGTTAAAGCGACGCAGTGCCGAATCGCAAAAAGTGCTCTGGTCCTAAAGTGGGAAATCCTTCCGGGGCTGAAGTGGTTAATATCACTTTAATCTGTAGGTGATCTGTTGTTCTTAGATTGTAAGCTCTAACGAGCAGGGCCCCCTCATTCCTCCTGTATTGAATTGCATTGTGATTGTAATGCCTACTCTCATGTTGTAAAGCGCTATGCAAACTGTTGGATTCTGTATTATAATAATAATAATATTAAAAAGTATACTATGTACTGTTGGACTAATTTGATTATGGTTTGACCAATCATGTGTTTGATACGTTGTTGCAGAACACCTGGAATGAAAAGAAAAAGCAGCTCTGTGGTCAACATGAAGACGCCCGAGAACTCAAGGAGAACCTCGATCGCAGAGAAAAGTTGGTGACGGATATTTTAGGAAACTACCTCACCAGGGACCAGTTTCAGGACTACCAGCATTTTGTGAAAACAAAGTCAGCGCTTCTTATTGAACAGAGAGAGGTGGACGATAAAATCAAACTTGGCCAGGAGCAACTGGATTGCCTATTAGAAAGTTTACCTAGAGATTTCATGGACAACAGAAAAGTGCCTTTGAAAGAAGAAGGTGTGTCTTCTTCGGGGAATGTAAAGATGCTTCCTCCATTGACCACTTCACTTTAATGTTCTTCTCAGCAACTCAGGCAGATGTATACATTAACTAGATAGTCATTTAAATGAAATTGTGTTACAACCACAGTAATTATGGCTATAAATCAAAGAAGTGTCAAGTAAGGAAAATTCTGGATGTCACTTCATTGGTGGTGAAGGGATGACTGAATGTGTTGTTCCACTGCCTCACTCGTACAGTACTAGGTACTGCTGGGAACAGTGAAAATCCATGCAAACCACATGTAATGGAGCAAGAAGACAATACATTATTCTTGTGTCCACACTGTGAGACGTCAAGCCTGTAGCTATGGGGGATTTATGCCTTATTGACTCTGCTTTTCTATTTATAAAACTCCTTGTTTTTGTAATTCAGTTATGTAAGTTTTGTATATAGGCTAACCTTTATTCTGCTGTAGAGATTGCCTTTTCATGTTGTAATGAAAATTAACTAATTCAGTGGTGCCCAGTAAGTAAAATACTTACTTTATTGCATTTTAAGTTTACATAAACCCACCCCTTTTGGATTGACAGATGTACCATGTAAAGAAGAACAATGTAGGGAATTATTTGGCTGACATTTTTTCTGTGCTTATGAAGTCAAAATGTCTGTAACGATTGTGCCAATGAAAAAAGGTAAAAAAACTAAATGTTGCTTTCACAAACCTTGGAATTGCAATCAGAGTATTTAATGAAGCACTGAAGCAGAGATTATCTTCAAAAAGCATGTCGATAGATCCTAAGATATAGACTGCTGAAGTTATGTACAAAATTGAACTTTTCCTGTAGAATATGAGCTTTTCCTTACTCCCTACTACTTACCCATGCTTGCTGTTGATCAGTAAAGCCGTGGAATATATTATAGGGGCAAAGATGGGGTCTAGAAGGCAGGATGGGGTGGTGCCCCCCCCCCTTAAATCTTTCCCCATATAGAAAAAGAGATGTATGGGAATTGTTATTTTGTTGAATCATACTTACCTAGGTGTATCCAGCATTAGTCCAAAGCTGCATCTGTTCCCCACCAGCTCTAACACTGAGAACTGAGTGATCAAACACCTCAAATCTATTGGTTCTCAGTGCTCCCCGAGAACCCCCGAGCTCCTTGTCAGTCTCTGCTCTGCCCCCTCCTCGCTCACTGGAGCGCTGGACTGTGGAGGGGGCGGGAGTGGCCACCTCGGGCTCTCAGTGGCTCACTGAGAGGCTGAGCCGGGTGCCAGTCCATGTATGTGTATGGATCCTGACCATATGGTCACAATCCTTCCCGAGCCTGGACTGGCTTTGTGACGTCAGCCGACAGCAGGCTTCAGCCCGCTTTCTGCTAAAAACTGATCTCCTGTGATCCACAGGAGAAGTAAAGCCAAACAAGCTTTGGCTGTACTTCTCCTTTAAAGTATAAAGCCAACATACTATTTTTTTAATTTTGGATATAGTAAAGAAGGGTTAAAACTGCAGTAAATTTTTACCATCTGCATCCTATTAGGGAGATTTACTTTCACTTCCTGTCCTGTAGACTCAATAGGAAGTGATAGGATATCTTTTCAATGTGTGGGAAATCCCCTCTTAAACAGTTCTAATGGGAACACGTGCTCTTAGGCTCCTTTCACACGGGTGTTCCGTTCAGGTCCGCCTGTCCGTTTTTCAGGCGGACCTGAACGGATGCCCCATTCTCCTCTATGGAGCAACGGATGTCAGCGGTGATCTGTCTGCTGACATCTGCCGCTATCCGATCAGATGGTCCGTTGACATCCGATTTCTCGTAGAGGAGAGAGGGGCTCTGACAGATCCGTCTCTGCACAGTGAGTGGAAACGGATCTGTCATCCGCCGGCTCAGCTGGGATCAGCGGAGCGATCCCTGCTGAGCAAAAGCGGACCCCGCATATGGAACGCCCGTGTGAAAGGGGCCTAAATGAAAGATTTCCTCTCTATTCCTGTTCTGATGGCAACTCAAAAATTTTATTTTATCCTCACTTCCATTCTTAGTGACATTGGAGATCAAGACAATTAGAGAGAGGGAATCTCCCTGTCGGGGACAGAGACAGCAATAAAAAAAACTTTCCAGTGGCTCTAATCCCTCACCACTCTAAAAAAAAGTTTTACCTTTAGTTATTCTTTAACATTTCATACAGTTTCAGTAGCTTGGGTCTCTGGATCTGCTGATTGTCTTGACATGTAGTTATCACCAAAAGTTACCTGTGTTTACAATTTCTTTTTATCATATGTTCAGTCTAAATTGCTAATGTTTGTGATAGATTTCATTAAATCACATGCCAGCCTTTAACATTCAAACAGTGCCTAACACATATGAAGTGCATTTTTGAAAAACATGTTTTACAAGTACCAATTTAAAAAATGGTATTGTCTATGACAGCATACTGTAGGTGCCATTTTGTATGGCGGCTTAGAAAATGACATCACTGGATGACATTACGGTTTATTGCTGCTTGTTGGACAATTTTCCTAAATGCCTTACATTGGTCTCTGGCACAAAAAAAAGGGAGGGGTTCGCTTTGCTTGTTTGAAACATGTCCTTTTAAAGGAGACACTTTGCTCAGCAAAGATATACTGTGTGTCACTTCTCAATTGTCCACTTTGTTTTATGTATTTCTGTTTTCCTTATGCAGACACAAATGCAGCACCATATTTGAACTCTGATTTCAGGCAATAACAAAACACAAATATTGACAATAAAACATGTTTTGTTGGAATCCAGTTTATAGCATTTTTCTGTAATTTTTTTAAAGCCAGGGATTTATAGCATGCTAAATTCTGTAAAGCGAAATAACATGAACAAATTATTAGCCACATGTGCACCTGGCCACATAGCTTTACAAACTTTTTTAAATATACCAATAGCTACATAGTGCAGAGACCTACAAATATCTATTCAATCTGTATTTATTCAGGTAGGATATTGCACTAGTTGTTGGTATGGAAGGCCAATGATGACATGATCTTCCGGGATTGCAGGAAAGAAAATGGCTTGATACCCCCATTAACTCAGTTAGTGTTGATGGGGGAGTCCCTCCCGCAGAGCTATTGTGTTCTCCCTGCCAGAGAGCACAGTGATTATTGCCAGTGGAATTGCATGTAAAAATATGACATGCTGGTTGTACCCAAGTCGATCGATGGATCGACTTGGGTAGAATCAGCCTGCCCCATAGATGGTTCAAAACTTGGCTGGCTCCTACTGAACTGGCTGAGATTTGAACCATCTATGGCCAGCTTAAGTTCAAGGAGATTGTATAATTAGATGGTATTACATATAAAAGCACACAAAAGAAAGAAAAGGTGCACCGATCTAGTGCATTATCCTAAGACCAAAATTTTATTATAATAAAAAGTGGTAAGTATTGTACTCACAGAATGCTTATTGCATCAAAGTTCATCACATAATACAGCATTGTTCAGTCCATAATACATCAACTCATGCGGCAGGTGAAGATCCAATAGGCTGACGCATTTTGAGGACTAGCCTCTTCCTCAGAGTCAAGTTGGCTCTGAGGAAGAGGCTAGTCCTCGAAACGTGTCAGCCTATTGGATCGTCACCTCCTGCCACCGCTTTCATCTACATCAGCCTTCACTAAAGCGCAGACTGCGGTCAAGATCCAGACCGGGCACAATGATGGGGCAACCTGATGTATGGGGGCACTCTGATGGGAACACAATATGTAAGGGGGTACTCTTATGGGGCAGCTGATATATGGGGGCAGTATGATGGGGCAACTTAATGTATGCCTGACACTTACGCCTATGGAACTTTGCTACTGTAGTCTTGTCACCCTCTCATGTGTACTACAGACAGCAGTAAGTAGGCCTCTGACTGTAGTTATAATACACTCATGAGAGCTAGTACCCAGCAATAAGGTCAAAAAATTAAAATGGCACTAAACCACTAGAGTGACAGAATATCTTCAATAAAGACACCAGTCATATTGACTAGTTTTTATTCATATCTTAATGAGCAACAATATATTTTAGAATTGGAAATAATTCTAGAGGTATCTGATTTTATCTTGTTTCTTTTGTAATATTTTTTACTGACCACTAGGCTACTTTTTAGGTAGATTCTCATTGGTTTTGGGCTATATTTACAGTGCATCTGACCTCCGTGCTCTGACATGTGCCTTATTTCTCTTCTTTGACTAGTTATATCAGCCATTCCCAACCAGGGTTCCTTCAAAGGTTGCTATGGGCTTGAGTTTCAATTTGATGGTGTCTGCATAATTCCAGGGCCAACCCCACTTGGTAAATTCATCGCAGTGTCAGCGAGTTTTACTGTCTTGCCAATGACCACCAATGTAAGGAGCATTCTTCCGACTGAGAACCAATGTAAGGAGCATTTTTGTAGGGGGCATTTTTTACATTGACCCACAGTGAACTGGTTTTAGTAAAGGATCCCTAAAAAGATAGAGAAAGGCTGAGCTACATACTCCAAACAAAAAGTAATCAATTTTCAGTAAAAACAGTGCCTGGGGTAAATCCATGCAGACACGGAATCCTTTGTGCCCTACAACAACCATATACATTCTAACTTGCCAACAAAAATGACAGTGGAAAAATTAAAAAAACATTGTTACAGAGCTACACAGATTTTCCTTATTTCAAACACTTTAATAAATGAGGCCCGTTGCAATGCAATCCCCAAGTAATGAAATGAGGGGACCTTATAACAAAAGAGATGCTGCAGATGAATAACTCCTGGTCATTAAATAGAATGTAACTTTTATTAGCTGACAGTGGGCGGAGTGTTCATTTATGACTAGTTACTGTGGGCTAGAATACGAATTTGCATGTTGATCCTTGAGTATAAACCAGGGCTCAACAAATCCCAGGCTCCATAGCGCCAAGAAGTTTCATCCTGGTGCCTAGGCTGCCGCCAGAATGCTCCCTACACCCCCAACGCACCCCCCCCCCACTATGTATCTCGGACTACCACTATTTTATTCTCTAGGGTGTCTGCTTTCAGAAAAGATATAACGTTTGGGGGTTTTGTGCAATCTTCAGACCTAACATTATTTTTAAGCGTGTGCAAAAAATGCAAAAACGGCTCTGGCTGTGAAAGGGTTAAAAGATAAGTTCACCTTCAGGAACATGTTACATGTTCCACCCGTAAGATTTATTACTTTAAAAAAACTGGCTCCTAAATGTTTTAGCTGGCTCCTAGATTCAAAGCAAATTTGTCAAGCCCTGGGAATAAACCAAACTAAGAGTACATATAGAGTTATGAGAGGGGTCTGATAATAGAATTAATGGGTGTTGGAATTATTGGAAGCTTGGAACTCCATTGGAAAAGCCTCCATACAAAACTTGTATAAACGTCTTTTTGTTGAACTAGATGGACTTGTGTGTTTTTTTTTCAACCTGACTAACCACTGTATGTAAATATGTCTAGAGAAATTCCATTTTGTTAAATTTTAACCACTTGCTGACCAGGGCTTTTCTGGAACTTTTTGTTTACAAGTTTAAATTAGTATTTTTTGATACAAAATTACTTAGAACTCCGAAACATTTTATATATATATATATATATATATATATATATATATATATATATATATATATATATATTAGCAGAGAGCCTAAAGAATAAAATGGAGAATAAAATTGTGTAAGATCCTAGAATCGTGAGAAACTACGGTTACCTGTTTAGAGTTACAGAGGAGGTCTTGCACAAGAGTTATTGCTCTTGCTCTAACAATCGCGGTGATACCTCACACGTGTGGTTTGAACAGCGTTTTCATATGCCGGTGTGACTTTGGTTTGCATTCACTTCTGTGCGCGGGCACGGAGGCATGGGGCCCGTTAATTTTTTTTCTCTTATTTATTTTATTTTATTTTTTATTTTTACACTGTCCTTTTTTATTTATGTTTTTATCACTTTTAATCCTATTACAAGGAATGTAAACATCCCTTGTAATAGAAACAAGCATGACAGGTCCTCTTTATTGAGAGATCTGGGGGGGGGGGGGGCAAAAAGATCTCTCATTTACCTTTGAAATCAAAAGAAAAAAATAATAATTTATTTTGTTTATGCCTGAGAACCGGAAGTGACGTCAGAGGTCGCTTTGGTCCTCCAAAGGCATAGAGACGAGTGGGGGCCATCTTGCCCTCACTCGACTCCCTGTCCAGCAAACGGCCGCATTGGATCGCTACCGGGCTTTACCGATGGTTCTGGGAAGCAGCGGGGGGGACCTGTAAAAGTAATCCCACGGCCAATTCGCCCATGGGACCACTTTTTTTCCACGGCCAAATCGTCCATAGTAAAAAATGATAGGGGGTTATGGCAGCTAGCTGCTGCCATAACACCATTATTTAACGTCAATGTAATGCCGTATTTTTACTATGGGCCGTTCGGCAAGTGGTTTAATCCCTTGAATGTTTGTATTTTTGACTAATCTGTTTGTGTCAAGCTGTTTTCACATGTATATGATTATTTCTATGCTTTTTAGAATGAATGGTAGTGCTGAACTCCATAAGAAGGTACCAGACACCATCACAGACTGGATTGGGGGAGCAGTTTGCTTGGGTCCTAGTGGATTTGGACTGTCACCTCCTGCCTAACTTCGAGTCTTCCAGTCATTTTTTTGTGGATCTCACCCCCCCCCAATACTCTGTAGTGTGGGGAGAAATATTTACTTAAAAGCCTCTACATTTACAACTACATGAAGCAGCCTCTGAAGGTAGATAAAATGCAAAAATATTTGTCACATTGTGTAAAATGCATTAACCCCCTTATGTGGTTTGTTGTCCAACAGTCATAATGAGTTTAGAGGTTTTCTAGCTCATTTTTATAATTTATTGTCTTGAAACTTTTGATAATTTAATCCCTTTACATTGCCTGGAGTCAATGTTTTAAATGGTCTGTGATGCCTAAGGCAGATAAGAGGGGCTCTTGACCACAAGACACTGTGATTGACATCAATTACACAGTTCTGATGTCACGCAGAACCCGTTCTACCATCTCCTGATTGTCAGTAGTTAACTGTGAGCTGTCGGTGGCAGTTTAGTCACAGTTCTGGAGGCGTCAGTGGCGGCTGGTGGGTTTTTCCTTTGGGGGGGAGGCAAATAAGCACCCCCCTTTGGGCGGCCACTGACAGCTCGATCACCATCAACACACCCCCCACAAGCCACGGCATGGCAGTGACAGTACCCCCCCAACTGGGAGGACCGCGTGACACAACCACATCCCTCCACCTGGCAGGGGATCGCTGCACCTACCCGATCTAGGGCGTGCTGCGGTGTCCTCTCCTCCACTCCTGTGTGGTGTGGGCAGCGACTCCGGTGTCTGCTCCTCACGTGACCATGTGTTTCCTCTAGGTATCTTCCTCCAAAGCGCTAGGCATCTCACGACCTACCTCCTGATTGGCAGGGAAAAACGTAGTGTGGAAATAATGAAAATTCACTTGCTATGGTCACATAACTGGGTGGGATCAGGACGCAGTGCTCTGCGCCCGAGCCCACGCTATTTTGAAGCCTATGCTTCAAAAGCCCTGCCCCCCATCCCAATTGTAATTCATGCACCTGGCGTCCTGAATGGGGCCGGGTGCATGGATAGGGGGCAGTGGTGGCAGGGATGGGGGGCTGGGGCGGTGCCCATGCGCCCACAATGCACGGGCTGCCACTGAGAGGCGCCTATTGAACATGCCCCAGAGCAAGACTTTTATAGCTATAGAAAAATGAACACTGAAGGCTGGTGTGTAGGGCCAGAAGACAGACATCTGGCATGGGAATTGCCCTATCTGACCACCAGCAGAATGAATGAGTTCCTAGTACAGCAGAGCAAATTGAACAATCCTCTTAACTCTGCTGAGCGGGAAATGCTTTTTTTTTTTGTTATAAAATGTATGAGAGGCATGGCAAGGCAAATATCCAACCATTCCCAAGTGTCTTTCTGTACTCCAACTGTTTCTGAATCTAGCGCAATCATTGTAAAAGATTCATAAAATGGCGGGCACAAAAACTACCTGAATCTGAGGCATCTGTTCAATCTTCCACTAAAACTGTTGCAAAGCTTTTCAAAATTAGGCTTGGGCCAGTATAAAAGGCAACTTACTGCCAGAAAAGTAACTGCTTTATTGAATTTCCCCCACTGATTGGCTGTCCTCTGCCTAAGCAGTCAGTCAGAGCTTCTGTCTCACACATGTTGTAAATGGGGGTAGGTAGGTGGGTGATGATGGACCTTTTTTCTGTTTTCCCAATCAATCGCTGGGCTCTAAGGCTGGGTCACGAGAGGACTACCCCCAGCGAGGGTTCTTCTGGGTTATACTAGGCCCCTGTAACAGAATCTTTTTACTACACATGGGGTACCTTTATCTCTGTGTTCTTTTCATCAATGCCCTGGGATAAAGCTGAGGATGCAGTGGGTAAATACTCGACTTGAAGGTGGGCCTTGGCTTTTAGCGATGAACATACACCGTGTACACATGCACCATAACTGTCCTCCAGTTAACTCTCGGGTCCCCATGACAATGTACACCTTCACCGTAACTTGCATTTAGGAGGGATACACTGAGCCTTATCCACATCCACCTGTCCAGCATGTCACTGCTACCTCACTCCCAGTAACTGTATAGGGTCCCACCATGCACCTAACTTCACTTAACTCTTCTGTACCTGTGTACAGGCTGGGGACCTCTGCGGCACTGATCTGCTCCCATTGCTATGGGAGATGGACGACTCACGGAGAGAGTGCCCACAACAGCTACCTCCTAGAAGAGGCTGTCCCACCTCTCTCAGGCAGACACGTAATGATAGGCTGCTTGGTAAACTTCCATTACCCTAGGTAACCACTTGCATCTTCACACTACAATAACCCCTATACTGATGTCTTCATACCCCAAAGTACCTTAGTGACCTGAATTGTGGAAAGGTGCATTTGGACTTTGCACTTTTGCGAGTAAAGCTTTTTGAAACTTGTTCCTGCCTGGTCTGAAGTTGCTAAAGGGGTGCAATGCTCAGGTATATATGCAAAGGTAGAGTCCATGAATAATCAGGGGATCCAGGTTAATATCATTACAGGGTCTTTGTTTTTTCAAAATCCATCTTCAAGGTAAATCTCACTGGTAGAGGTGAGGTGGAAGATTGACTCAAGAATGTCTCACTTAGCCAGTTGCGGACTGCCTGCCCACAATGTACTGTGGACGGGCAGCCTGCACAGGCAAAGCATTCCCTGAACATCCTTGATTAGAGTAGTACTGGGGGGCCAGGTTAGGCCCAGGGTCGGATTAACATAGGGGCTATTGGAGCTGCAGCTCCAGGCCCCTACCTCAAGATAGGCCCATGCCAGTGAGTCATTAATGCTGTTTAGCTCTGTGTGTGCACACCATTGTTATGTAAATCGCAGGCAGCTCGGCAGGCGCTATTGTTATGAAAATCACAGGCGGCAGTACACACACAGCATATTGTAGCATAACATAGAGGCTAACACTGGTTCCTTACCCACAGCTTTCACAAAATACCCATTTCCTCCTAACTCCTGCTTTGTAAGCAAGCTTTGTACATGAATATTATTTTTTACCTTTAGGAAGAAGGATGCAGACTCACCATAAGTACAGAGAGAAAACAATTACTCTGTGTGGTTTATTTACTATGGTGCTCAGGTGCACATTTGTGGTACTGAGTGGCAAATAGCACTAAATAGTGCCAAAACAGTATTCATAATAGCGCGCAGGCAACAGATAGCACCCAAATGCTTACTCCAGAGAAGTGTACATGGAAATAATGTTTAGAGCACGATTTAATCACCTAAATTGTACTAAAATTGGTGGGGTTTTGTTTATACATAATCTGCTTTTAAACTGTGTGAAAACGTGATTTCTACACTGAAATATCTTAAAAAGTCTGAGAAGAGATAAATTCCCAGTCTCTACTCCTAGGTGCAGAGCACAGCTGAGCACAACTGAGCATGCTCAGACCTGAAACTGCTCTAAATTTTGCTTCCATGGAGTAATTACACGGCTCTATAGAAAATACCAAAATGAGAGCTGAGAGTTTTTTGGGAGTAAAAGTTGGAGCAATGCAGCCCAATGCAATTTTCAGCCATTCATTCTAATACAATTGTAACTTCCCCAAAGAAGTCCTTTTCATGTTGAGATGAAATGTATCTTTCTATCAAAGAAATTGTCCCTGCAACAATGTTGCGATTTTGATAATCTATTTTGTTTTTAAGAATGGTAGAATGTAAAAAATATCACTTTGAAATATTTTTTGTTCTGTCACTTTCATTTGTTGATATCTATCTCACAAAAATATTTCTCCAAACTCACACAGGTGTCTTTACAAACCAAAAACAATACCATTGCTTATGGAAATTTAAAATTAGTCCCATTTGTTTTATTTTTTTATTCTTTCCAAATGATCTTAAAGAGGAAGTAAACTCTGATGGGTTTTACTTCCTCTTTGTTACCCTTGTAATTTAAAAGCATAATAAACTTGTATGCATCGCATACTAGTCTATTATGTGTCACTTACCTGCATTGGAAGCTCGCGATGTCCCCGCTCCAGGCTGCGTCCATCTCCGGCTCTGTGACAGGCTGGCGCCACGTGACGTCATTTCCGTGCATGCACATGGGAGCCGCCAATCGTGGCACGATCTCAGTCAAGAAACGGCACGGAGGACGTTTCTTCACTGCGCATGTGCTGATGATGTCGGCACATGCAAGTACACTGCATATCTCCTAAACCATGTTTAGGAGATTTGCAGGAAACCTACAGGTAAGCCTTACTATAGGCTTACCTGTAGGTTTAAGTGGTTGTCCAGAGTTGACAACCACTTTAATTTGAGCCCAAAAAATTTGATATGTGTACCAATATCAGAAATAAAAATGTAATTCCCAAAAATCTGGGGATAACATTACTATTCTACACTCACACAGCAAGAAATACCTGGCTCACAAGGTAGAAATTCTGCCTACCATTGCTCAGGTCCTGAGTTTGAATCCCAAACATGTCACTTCATGTAGAGATGTTGCTTGTTCTCTCTATGTTGTTAAACATAACTCCTTTCTCATGGCCTTACCTAAATTATGTCTAAATGTAGTATTTATGTGTAGGAGGGTTCCACCACATTGCAAATCTTTGGCAGATATACTAGCTAGGCAAAAGTATTGGGATGCCTGCCATTACACGCACATGAACTTTAATGGCATCCCAGTCTTAGTCCATAGGGTTCAATATTGAGTTGCCCTATCCTTTGCAGCTATAACAGCTTCAACTCTTCTGAGAAGGCTGTCTACAAGGTTTATGAGTGTGTTTATGGGAATGTTTGACCATTCTTCCAGAAGCACATTTGTGAGGTCAGGCACTGATGCGGATGAGAAGGCCTGGCTTGCAGTCTCCACTCTAATTCAGCCAAAAGGTGTTCTATTGGGTTGAGGTCAGGACTCTGCAGCCCAGTTAATTTCCTGCACCCCAAACTCGTTCATCCATGTCTTTATGGACCTTGCTTTGTGCTTTGGTGTGCAGTCACGTTGTAACAGGAAAGGGCCACCCCCAAACTGTCCCCACAATGTTGGGAGCATGAAAGCCCCCCAAAATCCTCAACACCAGGCTCATGATGCTCTTAATCTGGCCCTGGTTAGGCCTCCTTCATGTGGACATTTACTTGCATACACTGGTTTCCATGTGTAAGTGTCAGCAGAATGCGAACAGTGGCCTGTAGAGAGTAATGACAAGTTAAAAGAAGCCTTTGCTGTTTGTATGTAAACTCTCATTCTGCTTTGTGTGAGAGAACCATAGTTGGAATTTCCCATGTGCTGCCAGCACAGAAGTAAATTGGCTTGCCTGCCAAAAGCTTTGCATTTCTGTCTCTCTTGGTATACAATTACCCATGCAAGGCAGCATAGCCAGGTTGGTGACCACACTTTTTCTTATTGATAACAAGCAAAAGAGCCTGGCCACCGACGTGTCTCCAAATGACTGATTGCACATGACTATGCTTACTCCTGTCAGTAAGCTTCCAATGTAGAGCCTGATCAGCTCACAGATTTGGCTTTCCTTTTTATATGTTGTCCTGCTGTGCAGAAGAGTACAGAAAACAAATTGAAAGGCAGATACTGTATGTAATGTAGGTTTTTTAAAAGGACATGTTATGTTTTTTTAATAAATACCTGCATTATTTGGTGTTTTATATGTTCTTTGAGCTCACATTTAACATACTACAGTATATACTAAATAAAGTAAATTATGTTATTGCTGCCTGGTTTATATATCTCTAGCAGTATCGCCCATCTGTGTTTTTAGGCTCTCTAGCAGCAGCTTGGTTACAAGGTCTATGTGGTATTGTTTTCTTCTGAGTTTCAAAGGTAGCACAGCTACACCACAATGACCAGCCACCACTAAAAAAGGAGAGCAGTTTGACGAGACAAGATTAATCAGTAAATGCAGCAGCAAGTAGAAAATATAGTATATCACCTGAACTATATATTACAGGTAGATCTTTCCATTAAACTTATTTAAAGTGGACCACTGGCCACTGATTTTTTTTTTTCTTTGAAAGGAAATGTTAGAACCTATCTGTCTTTTACTATCTGTGTCCCCTTTATGTTTTTTTTTAACTCACCTTTTGTTATGGAGACTAGACAGCAATAAAACATGACTCAAATTCTAAATGTCCCCACTCTACAAATAGTGTTTATTGCTCTCTTCCTGTTGAATTCTCTCTATCCTCCAGTGACAGAGATTATTATGGTCACCAGGACAAGAAGTGAGGGGAATGCCACTGGTTGATGGCATTGTTCTCCTTGGATGGGATTTTGGCTCTGGTCCTTCAAAGTGGCCCTGTGCTTTGGCCATGCAGGCAAAGTAACAGCTACACTTAATTTCCAACCCTTGCAACCACTTATATATACTTCCTCTTTTCTAACCCCAAAGCTCTGCTGGGCTGGGGGGAGAAGAGAAATGCCTCTGAGCATGTTATGTTATATCAGACTCTCATGATCCATCTGAAAGGGAGATCTCTTTCTTGAACCATTCCATTATTTATAGAGTTTGGAACATACTATTCTCAGTCTGCTGCACTTTCTACCCAGTTCCGTGTCCAATCCTTAAGTGGGATATTAGTGATTCTACATCCCTACTGTAGCGCTGCCCCCTTGGGGGTTGCAAGATAAGTCAATCCCCCCGGTTTCCCCGGCCCTGGGAGTCCTCCACCACACCTGACACACTGAGTTCACTTATAATGTTAGTTCCCCATTAAATAGGACACAGGGAAGGAAATACACAAAGTTGAGAAATTCAATAGTGTTTACTCAAAATGTATTGTTTAACCACTTCAGCCCCAGAAGGATTTCACACTTTAGGACCAGAGCACTTTTTGCGATTTGGCACTGCGTCACTTCAACTGACAATTGCGCGGTCGTGCGACGTTGTACCCAAACAAAATTTGCGTCCTTTTTCCCCCACAAATAGAGCTTTCTTTTGGTGGTATTTGATCACCTCTGTGTCATTTCTGATCGCCGCTATAAACAAAAGAAGAGCGACAATTTTGCAAAAAAAAAACAAATTTCTTACTTTTTGCTAAAATACAAATCCAAAAAAAATATATAAAAAAACATTTTTTTCAATCGGTTTTGGCCGATTTATATTCTTCCTCATACTTTTGGTTAAAAAAAAATGCAATTGGTGTTTATTGATTGGTTTGCGCAAAAGTTGTAGTGTTTACGGACTATGAGAATTCATTTCTGGGTTTTTTTGTTTTTTTTTACTAGTAATGGTGGCGATCTGCGATTTTTAGCGGTACTGCGATAAATCGGAGATGGGGCGGACATGTCGGACCGTTTTGACACTTTTTTGGGACCATTGGCATTTATACAGCGATCAGTGCTATAAAAATGCACTGATTACTGTGTAAATTACATTGGCAGTGAAGGGGAGGGGGCGCTGTAAGGGTTAACTGTGTTCCCTGGGTATGTTCTAACTGTGAGGGGGCTGCCCTGGCTGGGGAAAGGGGATGATCACTGCTTCCATATAGAGGAAGCCTGTGATCATCGCCTTTCCTCCTCTACAGAACGGAGATCCGTGTTTACATACACGGACCTCCATTCTTTCAGTGCGGGGGGGGGGCATCGCGGGTAGCCGGTGGCGATCGAGTCCACCGCACCCGCTCCCTGGCCCCCCCGGACACAGTGGGCGCACGTGCTCACAATGCTAGTTATCGCAGCCGCCGTCGTATGACGGCGCTTTGCGATAACGAGCCACTCTGTCGCCATCAGACAAGTGGTTAAGAGGAACTCTGACTTGACAGGATACATAATAAGTCTCAACAGTATGAGGAAAAAACAGTGAATAACAAGATATACTTCTTATAACATTATAGGTTCAACCAATAAGTGCATAAACAGATCTATATACTGTGCATGAGATTGGGGCACAGGAGAGCAGGGGAATGACTACTGAAATGTCAAACTACTCTCTACTGCTCACTCTCCTGACAGCCGCTAATAGAAGATTAACAGGTATAAACCAGTAAATCATAGATAAACAGGTGTAAACCAGTATATAGTAGATAAACAGGTATAAACCAGCAAATAATAGATAAACAGGTACACCACCAGAATGACAATTACAGACATATACAACCTGCTCTAAAGGAAAGAGTTCTTAGGTGACTGCAATCTATAAAAATACTCTGGTAAATAGTAATGCTCACTAAGTGGGGGGGGGGGGGGCAGATGAAGAGCAGTCGTAGTTCAATGTTCCTTGCTTGACAGTTCAGATGATCTTCAGCTAGCTTTGTAGTTTAAATGGTATATACCAAAATCAAATGCTGATGCAACAGGATAGATTTCCAGGAAGTGTATTATGTTTATATAAAACACTCTTACTGCAGCAATACAGAGGCAACTTCACAGTAATCACTGCCTTTGATTGTGGGACTACAAATAACAGCAATCCAGTTTAGGGTTTAAATGTTTGTATTCCACTTTTATCCCCATTGTTGGAACTAGGCATTGACTACAGTGAATATGCAGAATCAGGTTATGTTTATGCAGTGTCTGTAACAATGGGCTTCAGCCCGCTCACCCCACAGGATCAATGGATGTAGAGAATGTATCCGCTGCTGAGGATGATGATGATGATGATGACAAGAATGGAGATGATGATGATGTTCACTCAAGCCCTCTGGTTCCTAGGATCGGCTTCCACTGTCTCTCTCAGTTGTTCTCCCGGATCGATCACCCCAGCGGAATCAGGAACAGACTCCTGCTTGATTGATCACCGCTGTCCAGAAAGAGGCCCCAGCCCCTGCTTAAATATTCTCTCCCACGATGCACCTTTTCTCCCAGGAGTCCTTCTCTGCTGCACAGCCAGATGGGAAATATAGTTCTACTGCAGTGCAGCCAGAGGGCGAATCCTCACAAACAAACCACAACCCCCAGAATGCATTTCTCTTGCTACTGTTAGAGTCACAGAACAGTAAACTGGCACTAGGGGGAACAGCTGCATTACACCTGAAGGCAGAAACATCTCTATTGCCAGGAGTGTGATACCCACTACATTGATAAAGATTAGTATCTGGGCACCCTGTTAATTGAAATGATCCTCCACAAACGATCAGTTCCCTTGAAGAAGAGAATATCTTGAAATGCGTTGGAATAGGACAAATTTGCACCCAAGTTGTGTTGTGATCACTAAATGTTTTACTAGCTCTTTGTATTACTTTTTTTTTACGTGTTATTAACCACTTCCGGACCACCCGCCGTTATTATATGGTGGTACTTTGCCGTTGAATACCGTTGCTATGGTAGCAGATAGCTACCATAACCCCGGTATTTTTGAAAATGGCAGGCAGTCCTCTTTCAGATAAAAGTGGCCTCTGTGGCAGATTCACCGTGAGGGGCCCCCTCTGCACTCCGGTCATCTCCGCTGCTTACCGGACCCGCCAGTAGCAGCAGAGATGATCTCATCCTGCTGCCCCAATGCCTGGATTCTGACTGAGGGGAAGATGGCCCCCGCTCAGCTCAATAGCATTGCAGGGCAGAAGCAACGTCAAGCGTCACTTCCACCCAAAGCTTTTAAAGGAGACTTATTTTTTTTTTCATTGCATTTAATTGTATATATGAGATCTGAGGTCTTTTTGACCCCAGATCTCATATTTACGAGGTCCTGGCATGCTTTTTTCTATTACAAGAAATATTTACATTTCTTGTAATAGGAATAAAAGTGATATTTTTTTTTTAAAAGGACAGTGTAAAAATAAAAAATAAAAAGTAAAATAAATAAGAAAAAAAATTTTTAAAGCACCCCGTCCTGCCGAACTCGCGCGCAGAAGTGAACGCATACTGTCACGTAAGTCACGCCCACCATATTAAAACGGTGTTCAAACCACACATGTGAGGCATCTCTGTGATCGTTAGAGTGAGCGCAATAATTTTAGCACTAGACCTACTCTGTAACTCAAAACTGGTAACCTGTAAACATTTTTAAAGGCAGCAGATGGAGATTTTTGAGTGCCAAAGTTTGTCGCCATTCTACGAGCGGGCGCAATTTTGAAGCATGACATGTTGGGTATCAATTTACTCAGCGTAACATTATCTTTTACAATGTGGATAAAACTTTACTATTTAACAAAATCAACCAGCGCTCCTGGAAAATATTTAACGTAGCAGCTGAACACTTATAGGTAAATTCAAACAAATCCTACAGAAGGCATAAAGAATTGAAAAACATCCATAATAGCAGCTAGTTGTAATGAATTTACAGACAGTACAATTTAACAAAATCAACCAGCGCTCCTGGAAAATATTTAACGTAGCAGCTGAACACTTATAGGTAAATTCAAACAAATCCTAC
>BLSH010215039.1:63329-78256 GCA_018402905.1 Glandirana rugosa | reverse complement strand
ATAACAAGAAAAAAGTTTTAGCACCGAAACATAAGCAAATATCACCTTTTTTATTTTTGGCGTCCACTAGTTTACGGTGGTTTTCTTTCGAGATAAACACCCTTTTTTTCCTGCGGTTATAACAAACCCATGTTACAACGTACTGGCGCGTTAACAGTAAGTTTCTTGCTGTCGCGACTTTCGTCTTTTAACCAGGTCCGTCCTCCCCCCAAATTGGCCAAGGGGTGGCGCGCGGCATAAAAATGTCGCTGTCACCCCCTCGGGACGGGCTTAGCGGCATTTATTTGCCGCTAAACGAAAACCGGTGGTCCCCCGCGCGCGTGGGCGGCGTGAGGACTCCTCACACGGGCGCCGAGCCCGCCTGGGCTACAGGCGGGCCGGCGGACATCGGGTCCGCCCGAGCCGCGGGCACACTCCTCAGGAGTGCGGCGGGTGCGCGCGCCCCCTGGTGGCCAAAAGCAAATCGCCGTTTATTTACGGCGATTCGGGCAGGGCTCCCCCACTGTCGCTGTAAAAATACGGCGCGCGGTGGGGAACCGGTTAAACCCCCCTCCTGCCTGGACCAATTTTCTGCTTTCAGCGCTGTCGTTCTTTGAATGACAATTGCGCGGTCATGCAACATTGTACCCAAACAATATTGGCGTCCTTTTTTTCCCACAAATAGAGCTTTCTTTTGGTGGCATTTGATCACCTGCGGTTTTTATTTTTTCCACTATAAACGAATACAAAGCCACGATTTTGAAAAAAGAACAATATTTTTCACTTTTTGCTATAATAAATGTCCAAAAATAAAAAATAAAAAAACAAATATCTTCATCAGTTTAGGCCGATATATATTCTTTTACATATTTTTGGTAAAAAAAAAAACCCGCAATCGGCGTATATTGATTGGGTTGCGCAAAAGTTATAGCGACTACAAACTATGGACATTGGTTTATGGGGTTTTAATTCATTTTAATTTTTTTACTGGTAATGTCGGCGATCTGCGATTTTCATCGGGACTGCGATATTGCAGCGGACACATTGGAGGTTTTTGACACTTTTTTGGGACCAATGACATTTATACAGCGATCAGATCTAAAAACAGACACTGATTACTGTATAAATGTCATTGGCAGGGAAGGGGTTAACACTAAGGGGGCAGTGAAGGGGTTAAAAGTGTTCCCTGGGTGTGTTCTAACTGTGGTTGGGGGGGGCGGGGTTGGTAGGGGCATGACAGATCTAACTGATCCCAGTGACAGGGATCAGTAGATCTGGCATGCTCCCCCTCACAGAACGGGGAACCGCCGTGTTTACAACGGCGGTTCCCCGTTCCTGCTCTCTGTGAGGAGATCGCGGGTCTCCAGCGGACATCAGGTCCGCTCGACCCACGGGCACGCTCACGAGTTGATCCCATCATGGGTTCTGAGCTGACACGTTTTGGGGGTGGGCACCTTTAAACAAACTCCACTATCTTGGATAAAGGGGGACAACTTTGAAACGTGTCAGCTTGGAACCACTGATGTGGTGCACTCACACATTTCTCAGATGCAACACCCCTTTCTCCAAGAAACTCCAGTTTGGAGGAAGGGGGTTTTGCCCACACAGAAAGATGACACTTGACAACCCCTGATGAGATGGAGTACATGTTTACATGCTTTTTCCGGAGCCCCTTTAAAATGGGCAACATGCCCTAAAATGGGGTCCACCAAACCAGCCCAATTGCAAGAAGAATTGCCTTAAAATTTGGCCAGCATGTCTCCAACATCCCTCAGTCGCTGCTGGAGGTTCTGCGCTGTCTTCTCCTGTTCCTAAGCGACCCTCTGCAGTTCCTGTGCTGCCCTCCGGATCTTCTCAAGCTCCACACGGCACCATTGGATGTCCCTGCTGAGTCGGCCAATAGTGCAGCGTGGAAGCTCGTGAGCTGTAAGTAGAGGAAAATGCATAAGGTCAATGATGTGCAGCATAATAGCTGATTATGGCTTGGATGGGCCTATTTTTTGGGAATTGTTTGGGGGGGAGGGGGTGCACTTTCCAAACACTTTAACCACTTCCCGGCCGCCTGCCGTGTTTTCACAGCGGCAGTCGGGTTGCTGTGCGCGAATCCCCGTAAAAAGGCGGCGATCTGCTAACGGCCACTAGGGGGCGCGTGCCCACCACACTCCAATGTCCGCTGGCAAGCTGTGATGAGCGGCCACAGGCAAAGTCGTTGGTCCCAAAAAAGTGTCAAAAATGTCATTTAAAGCGACGTAGTGCCAAATCGCAAAAAGTGCTCTGGTCCTAAAGCTGGAAAACCTTCCGGTTGGTAAGTGCGTAAAGGCAACAATAATAAAGGCTATGGCCATACTTTAGAAAAAAGTAAAAAAGGTGTGTTGGTTTATTAACTGCTATCTGTTGTCCCGTGTACCAATAGGCATGTCAATACACAAGAAACAATAATAGAACAGTACTTACAAGGGCAAACAACAGGTTCCCTCGGGGACTGGGGATGTTGGGGCAGCTCCTGGCAATCCGAGTCCTCTAAAAAAAGAAAAAAATGCTTTCATTGAGCATCCCAAAGTCACTACAGGTTCAACACATACATTGCGGGATATGTTTCAAGTGTACCAACCTTGCAATTGGGCTGGGCTGCCCACATCTGGTGGACTTGCACCACCGGCTTGGGGGGCCTCTGGAGTAGTTTCTGAAACAAAACAACAACAAACAGACAATGATGCCATTTGCCACAGCCAAAATACTTGACAAGTGGCAACATTCGTCAACTCCTACAGCTGCCCCCCCCCCTCGCTCCTATGGTATTTGGGCTGTCTACTATCCATCATATGCATTTGTGTGCCTTCCAGCACTGGGGGCTATCCTCTCACCATATCTGCACTAGCAAGGCTGGATTAATGGGCACTGATGAATCAGTCAGCAGCCAGTAAAGTGATACTTATCCTTTAATTTAGGCCTGCCACCCCCGCCCCACCCCCTTTTGGCCACCTAGCAGCACCCCTGTCTGTGGCACAATTTGTCTAATTGTAATTTAGCACTTACCTTCTGGGGATGAAGGTGGGCTTACCGCCACCTCTGCTAACGGGCCAGGGGTGGCCTCATCTGTTGGTTCCTGAGGGGGGGTGGGTCGTTTGCTTTTTTTGTTTTCCTGTTGCAAAATACAAAAAGAACATAAGTGCAAAAGCTAAAGGAATGTCTGAAAACAGTCTAAAATGGTATTCTTCATATACAGTATGCTTGATTTTGAAATTAAATTTGGGAACCCCAAGGCATACAAAGAGTACAAAAATTCACAGATAATTCTCTCTAGCTACTTTTGACCAAGAACAGATCCACACACCGAATTTCCACATCTACATACTGGTTACAAAAATAAATTGCTTACTTTTGTCAAGGATCCGATGGATCCGGCGCAGCTGGTCGGGCTCCCTGTGTTTTAAATCCGACCAGCGCTTGCGCAGCTGATCCTTGCTCCGCTGGACCCCATATTTGGCAGACAGGCGCTCTATGACCCTCTCCAGCACATAGTCCTTATGACTGTTGGGCCTTTCATACTCCCCCCTCCTACAGTCATAGTCCTTTGCCTCCAGGATTGCCACCATATCTGCGATTTCTGGCCTGGTCATGGGGGTGGCTTTAGTTTTTCTGTGGCTCCTGCTGGAATCCGCCATGATGGCTAATTCGATCGCCGTGATGGTGTTGCGATCATTCGTTCCGTGGAGGCGTTGGTACGTGTCACGCCCCAGTGTCGCGACGCACCTGAGAGCGGTACGCATGCGCAATTTAAAGCAAGGTATAAAAGACGAAGGAATGGATTTTCAGATATAGGTGGGTAGAGGCCTATACTGTTATGCTTGGATTGCAGGTACATGGGGGCCCCATGATAATCTCTCATACTTGACAATTGTCCCAGATTGACCAGGAAAGTCATGCTTTTTACTAAGCTGTCCCAGGATATCTGTGTCCTGGGCAGCATCCTGGAGCCTGTATTGTGCCCTCCTAAACCCCCCCTGTACTGTGCCCTTCTGCTCACCCCTTTGTGTTAATTAGTCTTTGATTTATGGCATGTTTTAAAATCTATTTGATTGAAAGTAGTGATGAATATATGTTTAATTACATCAACAATTTATACTTAAATTCTTGAGAGCAGGTGCATAAAACGGGGCAGGCTGGTAGGGGCCCTAGTGCCTTACTTTGCCCAGGGGCCCATGGTGGTATTAAGACCGCCCTGTTGGGAAGAATGGCTTATACGGCTTAGGTTTGCTACATCATCCCTTTAATTCAGGACAGATATTAATTACTCATGTTCTGTGGCTGATTAAGGTGGTAATTAAACTCACTTGGTGCCTTATCTGCAATTAATTAAATTAGCCTCTGAACCTGGGTGATCCATATGTGTCCTGGATTAAATGGATGATGCAGCAAGTCTAATACTGCTTGGCTTGGGGCCTAGATTTGGTGGGGCTTTTATAGGGATATGCTGGGTGAAGTTGCATGATGCTTTGTCTTCTGTCTTGCAGGCATAATGAGCGACAGGTTCTTTTCACAGGAATTCCTCACAAAATTCATAGAGCTCTACCACCAGCTCCCCTGCCTATGGAACATCCAGCAGAAGCAGTACTATAACAAGACCCGTAAGGAGGCAGCGCTAAGCCAGCTGGTTGACCTCTGTAAAGAGATTAACCCCGAGGCAACCATCAAATATGTGCGGCAAAAAATTGCCAACCTTCGTACAACCTATGGCAGGGAGGTGAAGAAGGTAGAGCAGTCCAAGAGGTCTGGAGCTGCAGCATCTGAGGTGTATGTACCTAAATTGTGGTACTTTCACAGCCTGCAGTTCCTACAGAGTGTATCTGAGGCTAGCCCCTCAATCTCCACCCTTCCCTCAACATCAGGAGAGGTCATGTCTCCTACTAGACATGAGGAGGAGGAGGCCGTCATCACCCAGGTATAGTGTTGGTGAACATATTGTAAAGATAAAATACAATAATAAGAACTAAACATTATTGTCCAAACATTGGAGTCTTAACACATTTGTTTCTAGATCCAAACCCAGTTGTGGCCTAAAGTCATTTTAAGTATAAATCAAAATGCTGGTGCCAGAATGCTAGTGTTTGTTATTTATAATTATTCAATAAGCAACAGTAATGAAATGTAAATTTGTTTGGATTCATCACCCACACAAACAAACATATTCTAATAATGTCACTTTTTTATATACAGGAAAGTGTCACCGACACGGTGACTGAGGAGGAGGCAGCTGGGCCATCACAGCCATGCCAGTCCAGTATTCCTCCACTGGAGGTTGGGAGGAGAAGGAAAAGGAGGGCCCAGAATGCAGATGATGCTGCTGCTGCCTTCTTCCTCCAGGCAACCCAGGTCCTCCAAAAGGAACCGGAGGAGGAGGAGACCTTTGCTGCACTTGCAGCAGCCAAGCTTAAAAAAATGGACGACCTCCAAAAAAATATTGCCGAAGATCTGATGAGCCAAGTGCTCATTAAGGGGGCGATGGGGCTCCTAACCCACAACTCAAAGATGGTGGAAGACGTTCCTCCACCTCCACCACCTCCACCACCTGCCCCATCCCAAAAACATCAACTGCCACAGCAGCATGCTGCCCAGTGGCAGTATTATCCCCAGGGCCATCAACAACCCTGGTCTGGGGATTATGGGCAGTACCCCCATTGAGTGCATTATTTTTAGTTTCTGTTTTTTTGTAGTTGTTTTTTTTTTTTTTTTTTTTAATTTTTCACTTATTTTGTTATCCTTTATACATTTGTTTTCTGTTATATTTTCTTTGATGAAAAAATACTATTATTATTTAATTTGTGCTCTTTATGCTTTAAAAATAAAGAGTATTTAAAATAACAATACTTGCCTAAGTTTATTAAAGAAAATGACAGGTTTGAAGTAGGCAGTTACATTAAAAATAAAAGTTATAACAAATAGCAAAGGACCACAAACACGTTCGATTCAAGGAATTCTCATATTTCAGAGATTATAATATTGGGGAAATGGTAAATAGAAGAAAAGAGATTAAAAATAATGCAAATTCTATTAATATCACTACAGAACAACTGTCTTTTATTACATTTTTTTTATAAATGAACTGACTGAAAGGCCCAGGTCAAGGCCCGACTGCAGAAAACTCAAAACATCCGTGATGCTTGGAGTGCTAACAAGGCCAGGTCTTGTACTCATATGGAGCGAAAAGTTTGCCCAAATGCGCTCATAGACCTTGTTAGTGCTTCCCCTCCTGGTGTTCATGAGAGTTGCTTCTTGAGGGCAACCTAGGGCTTCCAGCCTTCTCCTCTCAACGACCAGGCCTTGAGGTGTAGATATGCTGGATAAGGATGCAGATCTTTGAAACAGAAGATCCGGCCTGACTGGAAGGGGAACTGGATCCCTGAAGCTGAGAATCGTGAGCAAAGGGAACCATGGCCTGTTCGGCCAAAAGGGAATCACTGCCAGGATCTCCACGGGTTCCGACCTGAGCCTCCGCAAGAATTGGAGTATCTGAGGAACCGGAAGAAACGCATAAGCTCTGCAGAATCTCCACTGATCTGAAAGTGCGTCTATGCCGTACGCTTGGGGATCTCGAGATCTCGCATAGTACCTGCCCAGCTTGTTGTTGCATGCTGAGGCGAACAGGTCCACTTCTGGGCCTATCCCCAGCGTCAGGATCCACTTGAAAACCTCCTCCTGCAGTGATTGTACATTGTCGAGCCGATGTCTGGATAGAAAATCCACCTGGGAGTTCTGTACCCCCGGAATAGAGACTGCAGAGATGTTGATGAGGTTTTCTTGCGCCCAATCCATTATTGGTTGTACTTCCCTCAATAGTGACCCGCTGTGGGTCCCCCCTTGTCTCGCTCATTTTGAGCATGACTGAGACATTCTTTATTAGATGTTGAAAGGCTAGTAAGGCCTTGAATGCTGCTCGCAGCTCCAGGATATTGGAAACTATCTCCCAAGAGGAAAAGTCCCACTTGCCCTGGGCTATCTCCGACTGACAGTGGGCGCCCCAGCCTGTGCTGCTGGCATCCGAGGTTATCGTTACCCATGTGACTGGCTTCAGGGAGTGGCACTTGGAGAGATTCGATCTCTGAAGCCACCAATAGAGAGACTGTCTCATGGACGTTGTTATCCTTATGCGATGTGACTTGTTGTGTGACCTCCACTGCTGCAAGAATCCCCTCTGAAAAGGACGCATCCTCCACTGAGCCCATTTCACCATTGGAATGGACGCTGTCATTGTCCCAATCACCCTCAAACAGTGGAGGGCTGATAGCCATGGTGATGAGAGGGCTTGATGCACTCGGTCCCTGACCACCTTGATTTTCTCCTCGGGCAGAGAGATGATGCCTATCTCCGTGTTGAAGTGCTCTCCTAGGAAAATGAGGGACTGAGAGGGTCGTTGTCCACTTGCGGAACTGCCTTTTGAAGCTTTCTGGTTTCCTGACCTTCTTGTTCTCCAATACCTGCCAAATTCACGCCCAGGCTTATAGCTGCGGGCTTCCTTGCCCCGATCAAAACCTTGTTTCTTTGAAGCAGTGTGTTTCTGATTTGGCTGACGCCAATCCTGGGGAAGGAACCCCAACTTCCCTCCCGTAGCCCGGGCGATGGCCTCATTCAGTTTATTCCCGAAGAGGGACTTTCCCTCAAAGGGAATACGACACCAAGCCTGTTTAGAGGCTGGGTCAGCACGCCACGGCCAGGGGCCAGAGGGCCCGCTTAGCCGTGACTGAGGCTAACATCATCCAGGCCACCAGACGGATGATGTCGAGCGCCGCCTCACCCATGAAGGCTGAAGCCATCCTCAATTCTTGTATGGGCGAATTTCTCGCTGCTTCTGTGAAGAGCTCCGCTAAGGTCACCTCTACCTTATCTGACCAGACCTTTGGAAAGGGTTGCCAATGCTAAGACTGGTTTACAAGCCATTCCGGCTGTCAGGTACACCCTTCTAAGGTCTGTATTGATTCTCCTCTCCAGGGGGTCTTTGAAGGAGACAGTGTCTTCTAGAGGGAGTGTTACATACCTTGCCAGTCTCATCAAGGCTGCATCCACTAGTGGAGCTACTTCCAGCTCCTTCACATCTTTCTCCTTAAAGGGATATAGTTTCTGGACTTTTGTGGCTAGTGAGCCCCTTCTTTCCACCTTACTCCATTCATCCGAAATAATTCTGCCCAGCTCCGCTAAGAAGGGGAAGTGAGGGCATTCTCTGTTAAGTTGTTTGAACAACTTTTTCTGTTTTGGAGGAGATACGGCTGGGTCTTCCAAATCCAACGCTTCTTTGACTGCCTTACCGTAGGAACTCGTCCACACAGCCCAGGGAAGATGCTGCAACGCCCGCATACATTCCCAAGGCTGTGCGGCGCTCCCCGGCATTTAAAAAGCGGGCGTGACGTCATTGTCCGGCGCCGCTGGGAGCCCGTGCGTACGCGCATGCACAAACCAGGCCTTGTTTTCGTCCCGCAGCCGCGCATGCGCAGAACAGCCATGGGACACAGGGAGGCGGAAGCAGCGGCCGGACTTCCGGTCCACTGCCATTACTGTCAGCAAAGGAAGCACCAGGCCACAGGGGGAAGAACATCAGTACATAGACAAGAAACAAACACTTGCTGCCATGTATGTTGAGACTCTCACCACTCCTTTACGATACGAGAACCAGGGCTCCCCTTGCGTCCACAGCAGATAAGGCCACCCGCTCTCAGCTGGGCTTATTGACCGGCGCACATATCCCCTGGTCTTCAGAGCTACTCTGCTTACTCTGCTTACCCCGCTCTCACCTGGGGCCTGTAGGAGGGACATAATCTCCTGGCCAAAAGTCGTATTCATGCGGTAAGAATTCTTCGGTAGCTTTAACTTATCCACTTGGTCCAATGGAGGAGGACAAAAAAGGAACACGGCATGCTGGTTAGAGCAAAGATTTATGGGAGAGGTGTCCTATGGGGTAGCTGCGGAGGCGGAACCACCCACACGTATGCTGCCATGGAGTATATCAGGAAAGACTGTTTTTGACTTCTCCATTAGTTTGGAAGCCATGTCGTTCTGGTAAGCTGCTTCCCTTTCCCTTGTTGGTGGATTTATTCACAGTGCATGGGAGAGATGAGGAGTTCCTACTTTTCCTTTACTTGGTGTTATGCTTATTGCTTGAACTTTACTTTTTGAAGGAATATTCCCTTCTTTGTGTCTGCATGGACTATATATGGACTTTTATATTTCAACATTTTTATTATAGATGATTATTCTAATTTTATGATAAGCGCTGCAATTTTGTAATTGATCTGTATTGAGGCGTTTTTCTATGTGCCTTTGCTAGCTGCTGTCTAATGTTGAACATTTATCATTGATTTAGATTGAGTGCAGATATCACTCCCCTTTTTTGATACCATGTTTTCTGAATTACTCACCCAGGCCTAAGTCTGTATTAATATTACAGTGGTACCAGGCAAATGATCAGGCTCTGAGCAACTTGATGGTTACTAACTGAACGCAGAGTGAACTGATAACACAGATGGAATTTAAGGAAGGTATACAGTTTTTTTTTTATCAGATAATAACAGTCAGTCAAACTATCTTAGTAACAGAGATACTTGACTTGTTCCCATACTTCACCACTAGATGGCAGCACAATATTATGGAAGAGGCCTGGGGCGATCCTAAAATGTATTAAACAAAAAGTAAGCAGCACAGTGCTGGCGAATAGGATATGAACAATCAGGCAACCAATCAGCTTTACTGTAGTACACACACATAGATAATTTAGCTGAGTGTGAAGAGCATGGGGACTAAGTTGTGAGGCATGATGATTACCATGCTGCTCCCAGGGACATTTTTTTTTATCCAGGGACAGTCTCTTGAAATTTGGGACTGTCCCTATGGAACTAAGGAAATCTGATCACCCTAATATATACATTAAAAAAAAAAAAACTCTAACCACCAATTTATAGCATTCAGCATATACAACCACGTTTTATGCAAATATGTGCTCAATATAACAATATATCCTTTGTAAAATACTTATAAATCCATGAAATTACAAATACATGTAAATCTATCATTATTATTGCTTCATTATGACCACAGATACTACCCTGCTACAACCACACAGCTATGACTATTACAACTATTTCATATAGAGCTGATTAGTACCTTTTGTAGCAGATACTTAAAGTCAATGTAAACCTGATTCATGAAATTTGACCATATATATGTAGTGTTTACTTATCTCTCTCCAAAGCACTAAGCCCCGTGTCTTTCTGCAGTTTCGTTCCTCTGTTATCAGCATGATAACTTCTGACAAGTTCTCTGAGATGGGAGATAAAAGCAGATGAAAATTTGTGTTGTGGGAGGTTGCTATAAATAGATTAGCAGAGATCTTGTCTTGTCACAGCACAGAAAGTATCTTCGTTCTTCTGAGGTTCTTCTGTGGAGTTGAGGGTGTGTGCCTTTCCTCCAATAAGCTAAGCCTACACTCCCAGTGCTGAACAGGAAGAGAACATTTTTAAAACAATGTAAGAATTCTAAAGAATAGAGCAAGCTGAAGACAGCAGATATGCATGTAAAACTTATGTAGGGAGATTTGTTTCATCTCTGTGTATCGTCTGAGGTTGTTCACTTCACTGGGTATATGTGAGGTTTTGCATCCACTTTATGATCAGAAAATCGTACAAAAAATACAGATTTTGAATCGGTCGTATGATAATCTGATCATTAGCACAAAGCTTTCGAGAACCGATCACAACAGTTCACCTGAAATTATCCTTTGGGACAAACACAATTTTTTTTTGCGTATGATACCAGATCATACAATTTTCATTTAACCAGTTGCAACTGCCCGCTGTGGATTGACGGCGGCAACTTGGCTCGATATCGCGAACCACCGTCACTTGACAGCGGCTGCGAGATCGTGGATTGTGAGCGCACGCTCACTGTCTATCGGGGGAGCCAGAGAGCGGGTAGGGTGGACTCGATGACCGCCCGCTACCCACAATTGCTCCCCCGCAGTGACAGAACAGGGATCCTTGTGTTGTAAACACACAGATCTCCGTTCTGACAGGGGAGAGGAGTGTGATCGTATGCTTCCTGTATATGAGAGCAACGATCACTCTCCTCCCCCAGTCAGCCCAGCCCCCCCACAGTTAGAAACACAAAGCAGGGAACACAGTTAACCCTTTGATCGCCCCCTAGAGTTAACCCCTCCACTGCCAGTGACATTTACACAGTAATCAGTGCATTTTCATAGTATAAATGCCAATGGTCCAACAAAAGTGTCAAAAGTGTCCGACATGTCCGCCGCAATGTCGCAGTCCCAATAAAAATCAGAGCTCACTGCCATTACTATTAAAAAATAAAAAATAAAAACCCATAAATGAATTCTCATTGTTTTTTGCGCAAACCAATCAATATACGTCGATTGCGATTTTTTTTTTTTACCAAAAATATGAGGAAGAATATATATCGGCCCATCATTCATCCGATATTCTCATCGGCCTGGCCTGTCTGAACATTTCCTAAAATGTCAAACATGCCCAGGAGTCTGTGGTAGCTCTGGTAGTGGATCCATAAGGTGAGGAAGGTACCCACAGAACACTTATACTGACTTCTATAAAGTGAACCTGTTATTTTTCCCTTCGTTTTCTGCCAATGTTCTACATGTGTAGGCATCTTATGACCATGAAATACTTTCCCAAACAACACAATTATAAAACATAGAGAATGTCTTTTAGTTTCTTCCAAGATATTGGATAGATAGATTTAAAGAAAAGTGTAAAATCCAATACAGCATAAATAAGTAATATGGTGCTTCCCAGCACCCAGCCCTTGCTGTGGTGTTCCTGCCAATAAACTCTGCACAGGAGGTGCAGCAAAACTTACTGAAATGGTACGCATCCTTTCATTGTAAACTTCCTCTCCTTCTCTGATTTCACCACCTGATACACCAAAGTCGCTGACCCATCAGATTCTGTGACTTTGCTGCAGCCCAGCGTAAAAACGCCATTCTTCTTCAAGAAAAGGACAAACTTTTCTTTTCAGACTTTAAGCATAAGGTGAACAACAGAATCTTTGTTGAAAACTTCAATTAGTTTTATATTTTTATTACTGCATATATTTGATTACGGTCTTGAACAGATATAAATCACTATAAGTAATTATACCAAGTTGGTATTATCTATTTCAAGATTTTTTTTTATTTCCTACATACATTAAACATACTACTACATAATACATACTTTTAAAAATATAAAAAAAACAAAAAAACATTTTTTTTTCTGGTTTGACCAGTGCCAATTTTAAGGGGCATATTTATAAATCAGCAAATGTGACAGCCACCAAACATTCACTGACTCAATTACTGTAATATAAAATGCATGCGCCAGGAATATTCAACTGCAGTGAATGCTTGGTGAATGATTCACTACCTTAGGCTCCATGCACACTGGACACTCTCTGGGAGTCGGATTATGTGGCAGGAGACGCTGCTTAGAAAACGTGCTTTTAGCAGCGTTTTGTAAGCAGCGTTTGTGGGCGTTTATCAGCGTCTGGCGTCAAAAGAACGACTCCTGAACACCAATTCAGGATGTTCAGATATCAGCTCATAAACACCACTGCTGTTAAATGTCAATAAACGTCTATGTGTGCATGGACACATAGGATAACATAAAGGGGCGTTTATGGGCTGTTAAAAAAAACGCCCAAACGGTCGTTTATCAGCTACAGTGTGCATGGAGCCTTTTAAATAAGGCCTCAGTGTTAATGTAGATGCAAAGTACAAATTTAGGGCCATGAGGGTGTGTTGGGCAGCTACTTCAACGTAGTCCCACTCCAAAACAAGACAAAATGCCTGGTCTCCCACCCGGCCATATCACACCCTCTAGCTCTGCAGCTAGTAGAACTTCATGAAATGTCACTTTGTGACATCGGCGCTGCTGTCATCCTACTGCAACTTCATTCCAGTGCAGGGTGGGAATGGGCTCTTAGTCTGTGAATTCTGAAGTTTGTTAGCAAACTGAGGGTTGTTGTAACATACCTTTATGATGTGGTGTATCCTGGTAGCTTGTACATTACCATAACATAGTGTACAGTATATTAATGCATGCAGGTATTTTACAAAGCCTCTTAATTACTGAGAGACTGTAGTACTGAAAGTGTATTTTCACTTTTTCTGCCAAATTGAGATAACATCTACTTTATATTTGTTAAATATTCCCATTCACGTACCATAACTTTAAAAAAGGATTAAAAATGACTACTTAACCTTTTATTTGCTGAAAAATCCTATGTAGCTTTCCCATTCTATGTAATGTTAAGGAGTGGGCTGTGGAGTTATGTTACCATAAATAACCTGTCTGTATTGTGCTGGCAGATCTTTACTACCAGTTGTAAACTAGATATATACACTGTCTTAACAAATGGTTAAAAATTAACATTGTATGTTAATGCACTTTTTAGAAAAACTGCATTTAACCAGTTCCCGTCCAGCCTATAGACAAATGACAGCCAGGTAGGCACTCTCTAGCACTGGGTGGACATCCATATAACGTCCCCCCCAGAACACGCCTCAGGAGGGCCCCACGTCCGCTGGACACAGCCGATGGCCGATCACTGTACCAAGCCACTGTCGGTACTATGTGATCGCTCTTACCATACTATTGTACAAAATGGATGACTTCCATTCATGCCAATCATTGTGTTGATCTCTGTGATTGGTCACCGTGATCACGTGGTACAGACAGGGCCGATCACAGCCCATCTGTACCATGTGATTAGTTGTGGCCAATCATAGCTAATCATAACAAAACACACTTAATGAATCGATTTCATTTAGAAAAAAAATGGTTGTTTATAACACCGTTATAAGCGATCATAATGTGTAAAAAAAAAAATCCTGATCACCTCCCCAGAGTAGTACAGTGTTACTGTGGTAATGTTGTTTTGCTCTGGTCACAATATGTAAAAAAAAGAAGGGGGAAAAAAAGGCGCGAACGCTTCTGTTCAGGAACAACTCGGTTCACAAACAGGAGAGTTCACAAAAATTTGCTTCGGTTCATGAACTCCGCTTTGGTTCATGAACACAATTTGCGGCCATTTTCCCTGCTTTTCCCTGTTCCGGTAAGATCGTGGGTCACAGAGAGACACTGAAAGTGTACAGTACCGTGAAGACACTTACAGTACAATATTAACCACTTGCCGCTACTACGTTACACGGCCGCAAGTGGCACCCATTGTTCTGGGAGGGCGTATAATAACGTCCTCCCAGAATCGTGCTCCTGCACGCCCCCTGGGGCGCGCACCTGGGAGCATCCGCGACCGCCGGGTCTATGAGACCCGGCGCATCACAGATCACGGTAAATGGCCGCTTGGATCGGCCGTTTACCACGTGTTCGCTCCGTCAAATGACGGAGCATCACATGTAAACAAGCCGGCGGAAGTGCCGGCTTGTCTCTCCCCTCTCCGCACTGATCGGTGCAGTGTGACAGGAGAGGGGGGAGAGGGGGGAGAGAGTAGATGCAGCGGTGCTGTGGGCAGGATCTGAAGTGCCCACAGCACCGCTGTGTGCCAGGCAGGGACCCCCATCCAGCTTCACCCATGCCCACGCCCTCATCCATGCCCACCCATCTGTGTCCACCCATGAATCCATGTCCACCCATCTGTGTCTACCCATGAATCCATGTCCACCCATCACCCATGGTCACCCATGAATCCATGCCCACCCATCCGTGCCCACCCATCACCCATCCATTGCCCATGCATCCATGTATCCATGCTCACCCATCCGTCACCCATACATCCGTGCTCACTCATCCGTGCCCACCCATCCGTCACCCATGCATCTGTACCCACCTGTACCTAAGTACCCACCTGTGTCTACCCACCCGTACCTACTCCCGCACCCGTACCCACTTCGACCTACCCCCAGGGACGGACCGTGTGTCGCCACGACACCCGTG
>BLSH010215039.1:36715-49656 GCA_018402905.1 Glandirana rugosa | reverse complement strand
CCCCCCCCCCCCCCCCCCCCCCCCCCCCCCCCCCCCCCCCCCCCCCCCCCCCCCCCCCCCCCCCCCCCCCCCGTTGACCCACACAGCAACATATAACATGTTGTTTATTTTAAATTAAAATTAATTTAAACTGTGTTTTTGAATTTAAAATGTGGTTTCTCTGCGGCTGTGTTTTTAGAAAAGTTGCAAGGACCTTTTCGCTGCATTTCCTGCAGGGACAGAAGCCCATTCCCATGCACACACAGGCCACACCGCATGCATAGGTGTGAACTACCCTTAGCCTTGGTTCACACTATGAGTCACACAGGAAGTGCATCACATTCACATGCGATTCAGTGCAGTGTGATTTGAGCCCATTACACCAAAGTCGTGCATGCACCAATTTTAGGAGCGCATTGAAACAAGATCACATGGTCATTTTGTATCATCGGATCTGGGGCAGTCAAACACACTGCATTTGGGTTGTCGTTAAGATTTCACTGACACCTGCTGTAGATTGCAAGGGCAGTACAATTTGAATGTGGTGCAGGACCAGGGCCACCTTTAATATTGATTGGACCCTGGGAAAACATTTTCTCCGCCTCCCCATTCACATCATGACTGTTTACTGATTGGTTGCTGGAGGTTACAGCACATCATTACCACTCACTGATTGGTTGCTGGAGGTTACAGCACATCATTACTGCTGACTGATTGGTTTCTGGAGGTTACAGCACATCATCTCACTGCCTGCACACCATGAACTGGGGAGGTGGGGGACTCACCAATAGACAGAAAACTCCTGTTATTAGCAATGAGCAGAGCACACACAGCTATGAAAGTAGGGACTGCAGTGTGTGTGAAAGAGGCCTTCATGGTGAAAGGTCTACTTTAAACCAGAACAGCTTATTCTGACTCTCATACACTCCATTTATTGTGTGGATGTATAGCTTGGTTTGAGACTGCATCCCAGTGATCGTCAACCAATATGGTTTTCAGGGCCTCAACTGTAGCCCCTGACACACCAAAGGTTTGTGCATATCATTTACTGCCAGACATACTATGTGAGATGGTCAGAGACTGCAAGCACACAAGAGATGGTCAGGGACTGCAGACGTACTACAGGAGATGGTCAGAGACTGCAGGCATACAAGAGATGATCAGAGACTGCCAGCGTACCACAGGAGATGGTCAGAGATTGCAGGTATAGTACAGGAGATGGTCAGAGACTGCAAACATAGTACAGGAGATGGTCAGAGACTGCATACATAGTACAGGAGATGGTCAGAGAATGCAGACATAGTACAGGAGAGGGTCAGAGACTGTAGGTGTACTACAGGAGATGGTCAGAGACTGCAGGCATACAAGAGATGATCAGAGATTGCAGGCGTACTACAGGAGATGGTCAGAAACTACAGACCTACTACAGGAGATGGTCAGAGATTGCAGACATAGTACAGGAGACGGTCAGAGACTGCAGACGTAGTGAAGGAGATGGTCAGAGTCTGCAGACACAGTACAGGAGATGGTCAGAGACTGCAGACATAGTACAGGAGATGGCCAGAGAATGCAGACATAGTACAGGAGAGGGTCAGAGACTGTAGGTGTACTACAGGAGATGGTCAGAGACTGCAGAAATACAAGAGATAGGCAGAGACTGCAAACGTACTACAGGAGATGGTCAGAGACTGCAGGCGTACAAGAGATGGTCAGAGATTGCAGGCGTACTACAGGAGATGGTCAGAAACTACAGACGTACTACAGGAGATGGTCAGAGACTGCAGGCGTACATGAGATGGTCAGAGATTGCAGGTGTACTACAGGAGATGGTCAGAAACTACAGACGTACTACAGGAGATGGTCAGAGATTGCAGACATAGTACAGGAGATGGTCAGAGACTGCAGACGTAGTGAAGGAGATGGTCGGAGTCTGCAGACATAGTACAGGAGATGGTCAGAGACTGTAGGTGTACTACAGGAGATGGTCAGACACTGCAAACGTTCTACAGGAGATGGTCAGAGACTGCAGGCATACAAGAGATGGTCAGAGACTGCAGGCGTACTACAACAGATGGTCAGAGACTGAAGACATACTACAGGAGATGGTCAGAGACTGCAGGTGTACAAGAGATGGTCAGAGACTGCAGACATACTACAGGAGATGGTCAGAGACTGCAGGCGTACTACAGGAGATGGTCAGAAACTAAAGACATACTACAGGAGATGGTCAGAGACTGCAGACATATTGGGGGAGATGGTCAGAGACTGCAGTTGTACTACAGGAGACCATCAGAGACCATCCATGTACTGTCTGATCTCCTATCCCTGTACATTGTCTGCTGAACACTCACAATGGTCCTTCCTGATCACCATAACAGGTGCTGTCAGTGTCCCCACACACCACACATGTCATTTACTTACTGTGTAGCACCGACAATGAGGACAAGTCCCAGACTTTCAGCATGGACTGTACAGAGGAGGGAGGAGCCCTCCCTACCTTTCCTCCCCATTGATCGCAGGTCTGGTTGTTAGAGGGGGGAGTGATTGGCTGTTAGGGGGATGTGGAGGTCACGTGACGGCAGGTCAGGCAGTGGTTGGTTGGGAATTGGAAGAGATGACGGAGAACCAAGCCAAGAACCAAGCCGCACAGCTGTAGTCCAACTCCACCCCAGTAGTATTTGGCCGCCATCCTTTTTACGGCAGTGCAGGTGCAAGGGGCAGCTGCTTTGAGCCCCACAACAATGACTGGGGCTGGGCCCAGGGCAGCTGTCCCTTTTGCCCCGCATGAAAGAAAGCCTTGTGTGGGAGATGTGTTGCAGGTTTTCTGCACCACACCCTAGTGTGAACCGGGGCTTATTATTGCCTTTTCAACACAATTAAAAAAGGGCCAGGGCACTGAGGGCAGCAAACAGTCTAGCCTGGCTCTGGCAGCAATGTTGTTGTGCCTGGTAACCTCTCAGCCCTTTGGCTCTGCAGTCAGCACCACAACATAGCTGACAGAGCCAAGCTGGACTGTCAGTACCAACCAAGCAGTGGAAAATAGTAATTCACGAATCCAGTGATTTGTGAATAATTTTGCCAGTTGACACAGACTCACTTACCTCAATGGCAGCACAACAGTGGTGGTAAGTGGTCTATGATGACTGTCTCTGACTGCAGCAAGCAACCCGAAAAGGAAAGAGGGAGGCTCAGCTCCTTAGCAGCAGTACTGCTACTTGACGCGTTCTCTGCTCCATTCTCCTTTGGAGTCCAAGGCAGGAAGTACAGAGCGTAGAGACAGTTAGGCTAGTGGGTGGAACTACAGACGCCGCTCGCTCCCACTGTGTCTATGATCTGTTCGCCGGGAATTCAGCACAGCCTGGTCTTAACAGCGTAACGTAAGTGCCTGTGACAGTGTGCCTGACCCCCGACCTGCTACATCCACTTCGCCTGCAGCACTGACTGCTGTGCTCCGCTGTTTGTTGTTGCGGTGTTGGCGCCATGAGAGACAACAGGGCAGAGACACTTTTTATTTTTGGCAGAATGCTCTGCGGGGGGGGGGGTTTGAACACCCCAACCCCCCCCGTTATCTACAACCCTGATGATCCCAACCCTAATATTATGTAATTATACCCATGGAGTAGCAATTTCTCTCTGTGTTTTCCTACATCTAAGGTGCAGCATAAATTTTACATAAATGGGAGAAATAATGAACAATATATGCATTGCATTGCCTTTGCCCGATGAGCAGAGTCGCATACTATTTTTAATGAGACTTAGTAATTGGCAGTAAAAATCAACGTTGCCGTCTCTGATTAAAGCCCCCACAGTAAAACAGAAAGCTACATGGAATCTGGCTTTCAGGACAGTGCTTGTGCCAGACATTGTGTATAATTATTAAAGACGGCCACCCACAACTAAATTTAGTGTTAAATTTTAACACTTACAACTACACTGACATGCTCAAACAGAAACATCAATCCAATTAGAAATAAACATGTTTAATGCAAACCCTTAACACTTCCCTACCTGAAGTTTCTGAACCCTAGAACAAAAATGCAATCTGTTGCAGCTTAGCAGCCCTTAGATGCGGTGGCTCTATTCATTTTCTTTATTTTAGGCTTTGGTTGTGTTATTTGAACTTGGAGATCCTGCCAGTATCACATATTCTGTCCTAGGATGACAACAGCAGCATTGTCACCCCAAGACAGGAATACAGAAAAACCTCTCTTCTTCTACATACACTTAAAGGAGGAGTAGGGCCAAAGCTCTTCTTCCCCTATGGATCACAGACGTGCACATCGTTCTGCATTCCTGTGACCCATTGTTGGCTGACGTAACTGAGCCAGTCCAAGCTCTGGATCGATCTCTAAAGTTGGGATCCACCCAGATATCTGAGCGACAGCTGGCTCAGCCTCTCAGTGTGCTGCTGGGAGACTGAGCCACTCCCAACCCCTGCACAGTTCGGTGTTATAGAGAGCGTTGGAGGGTCAGAACAGAGAGCCCGTGACTAAGGCTGGCCATGCATTATACAATTTTCTTGTACAATTTTCCTTTAGATTTACCAAAAACATATATGATGAGGTCAAATCTAAATAGTTTCAGTTTGTATGCAATCAGGTGGGCCTTTGCATTACATAGTTTAAGCCAGGGCTCGACAAACCCCAGGCGCCAGGTTGCATTGGCGACTAGATTAGATGACCTGGCGCCTGGGACTGCACTGCGGGAGGTGTCCGGTCCACGTGCGACACCCCCCACACGCGGATGTGCGGACTAAGGCCGCGGCGGCCGGTAATTGAGGCCGCGGCTTTGTGGCCTTTACGAGCTAGGCATTTTGATTGGGGAACAGGCGCCCTCTTGTGGTGGCTGTGAGAAACACAGTCACAGGCACGCTGAGTATTTTCCCCTGCCTGCACTGTTTTCACTGCCCGCCCATCTACTTCCCAGGAGGAGAAGTGTATTTTTTTGCGGGCTTCACCTGGCGCCATTTGAGTAAAGATGAGTGGACAGGGAGTGTGGGGCAGCTAGCTGGAACAGCCTCAGTTCCACTTGCACCCCCACAAAAAGATAATGATGTAAAAATAGATATAACGTTTTAAATTTTTTTTTTTTTTCATTGACATTATTGATTATTCAGTCACCCCCTGCCATGCCCCAGCCACACATCAGAAGGGCCTTTAAACACGGGTGATCCGATCAGGTTCACCTGCCAGTTTTTCAGGTGGACCTGATCGGACCCTTCAGGCTCCTCTATGCAGTGGCAGGTGTCAGCGGACACGTCCGTTGACACCCGCCGCCATCCAATCCTGTCCGCCAAAAAACAGACGGATGGTGGTTCTATTTACCTTACGTCGAGCGGATCGGATGGAAACGGACAGGTGGTCCGTTTCCATCCGATTGGCCCATAGAGGAGAGCAGGCCGTGTCCGCTCTGCACAGCAGAGAGATCCCTGCTGAGCAAGCGGATTCTGCTTAGCAGGGACACCAATGTAAAAGGGACCTAAGGTGGCACGAGTTCCTGGATCACTGGATCTCCTGTCGCCCCCACCTTGCTGCACTTTCCTTCCCTACTCCTCACACCATCAAGCCTAGTACACACAGGCTGAATGCCGGACAACTTCGGCCGGATCAATAAAAACTGGCCGCCATTTGCCTCGTGTGTATGGCAGCTGGTCCGACAGAAGGCGACTGTTCGGCTGGCTTCTGTCAGATGAGTTTGCTGGAAAATCAGCAGCTAACCGACTCTCAATCAGCACTCTCAGACAATGGCCAACCCCCTGTCAGTACACAATAGCTCGGTAGGTGAGATTTCTGTACTAACATCAGATCAGCAGCACTGGAAAACTTCTTTCACCTTTTTTTTTGTATTTTATTTAAAGTTTCACTAAGGCTTCGTTTAGATGTGCAGTTGGGTGATAAAAATGTGCAGTAGAGAATTTTTTTTGCCACCCACTAATGGCCTCCCTTAAGCTGCCTTAGGCAGCAGATGAGGGCGTTTTACATACCGCAGTCAGGATGCATTAGGCATAATAATGAGTTCCCCCCATAACAGGTTTTTAGTGTCACTCTTTCTGGCCAGCCTATAACCCTGATGTTACAGTGTTACGTTGGAGTTATTGACTGGCTGCTCTGCTGTGAGTAGGTTAGGGGGGCACAAATTCCTTGCCTTACCCCAGGGGGTGCTGACAACCCCACACTACGCTAAAAAAACTGGCTTCTAACTTTTTTAGCTGGCTCCTAGTTTCAAAGCAAATTTGTCAAGCCCTGGTTTAAGCTAAATCTAAAGGAAATTAAATAGGAAAATTGTATAATGGATGGCCAGCTTAACAGTCACCAGCTCTCTGCTCCACTACTAAAAACTGGGAACTGAGTGATCAACAGTCTTTGATCATTCGGTTCTGGGTCTTAGAGGCAGCGGGGGACAGATGCACCATTAAACCAAAGCTACATTCACCTAGGTGAGTATAAATGTTTATTTTTTTATTTCCCATATTTCTCTTTTACATCTGTTACCTAGGGTCCCTTGTTGGCACCATTTACAGGTGTGGGGGACTGACAGTCCAGTGCTGCAGATTGGCCATGCCAGCTAGTACCTGGCAGTCCCCTCACACTGACCACATTGTCTACAGAATCTTTTTGGAATCTTGAGAGGACCCTGGCACTGGACAGCCAATAAAAAAGTGTCCATGTGTCCACAGGCAGTGACATAAATTCCCATATAAAGATCCCCATGTCCTGTAAACAGAAGAAAGGTGAATGCTGAGAAAAAGGGGGAATTTAGTTAAGGTTTTTTCTTTATTTTAATGCCAGTGATTAGAGTTGAGCGAACACCTGGATGTTCGGGTTCGGTGGCTTCGGCCGAACTTCACAAAAAAGTTCGGGTTCGGTACCGAACTTGACCCCGAACCCCATTGAAGTCAATGGGGACCCGAACTTTTCGGCACAAAATTGACTGTAAAAATGTCCTGGAAAGTGCTAGAGGGCTGCAAAAGGATTTTAGAACAATAATCTGTCTCTTACAGCAACAGCAGGAACCTGACCCTATAGAACTAGGAGATGATTTTAGAACAATAATCTGTCCCTTACAGCAACAGCAGGAACCTGACCCTATAGGAGTAGGCGATGATTTTAGAACAATAATCTGTCCCTTACAGCAACAGCAGGAACCTGACCCTATAGAACTAGGAGATGATTTTAGAACAATAATCTGTCCCTCCAAGCAGTAGACTCTACCTAGTCCAGTCAGATCATTCTATAATGCAGGATGAGATGTTATTAGATCTGCAATCTGTCCCTAAAAGCAGTAGTAGTAGTAATCTCTACCTAGGCCACAATCAGATTGTTCTGTAATGCAGGATGAGATGTTATTATATCTGCAATCTGTCCCTCACAGTGCCGGCAGCATCCTCTCCCTACCCTAGACAGAGAGCATGTCACATGCAGCACTAAGTGACTCCAGCTTATAAAGAGGCTGGGTCACATGATACACTGGCCAATCACAGCCATGCCATTAGTAGGCATGGCTGTAATGGCTTCTAAGGGCAAACCAGTGAAACGCTTGTTGATTGGCTGCCCTGCAGCTATTCAACAGGTGGGATAAAATACCCGAACCCAAACTTTTTTTCAAATGTCCGGGTTCGGGTCTGGGTCATGGACACCCCAAAGTTCGGTACGGACCTGAACTTTACAGTTCGGGTTCGCTCAACTCTACCAGTGATTAGTTAGGGGGGAGTGTGGGGATAGGGAGCCAGGCGTTTAGCTCAATTCTAAGGTTCTCTATTAATTTTGGATTAGTTAAAACCCTTTTTTTTTGTATCCCATTGGGGGTATTGTCATGTTCTTTCCTGTAGACCCAACAGTCAGAGGAAAATTTCTCCAAAAAAGAGGGAATCCCTCTTAAACAGTTGATTCTAGAACTAGTGTCCCCATTGGAAGATTTACTCTCTATTCCTGATTTGATAATACGAAAATGTACATTTTGAATTTTTCCTCATACAGACAGCAATCACAACCTGAATGGGGTTATAAATCCTCACTGCTCCATACAAAACAAAAAAAGTTGCCTTTAGATAAACTTTAACATTAACTAAAACTACATTCTAAAACTAAACTAAAGCTAAACACTATTTCTGCTGCATATTCACTGCCTGTGTCCATAGCTAATAGATTTTATGATTAAAGCATACAGTGCGCGGATCCCAGTGCCCCAGAAACAGCTTTGTAATTTTATAGACCATCAATTGCCCTTCTAGTGTTGGAATATAATGTCCTGTTGGCTGGAAACCTTGTGTGCAGAAAATGATTTACAAGATGAAAAATAAATAAAAGCAAAGAATATAGAAAAAGTGCATACCTGTACGTAATCTTAGCATTATGTGTCCATATGCCTCTTCAGGATCAAGTATTGCAATCTGGGCAGGTGTTTATACACTAAGTGTCACAGCAGACATTATGACAATCAGGTGAAGATGAGGACATGTTGGTGGTAACAGATGGAGAGGCAGATGCTGGTAAATTCAATTAGAATAAAGGTGTGCTTGGTAGGAGTAATATATTAATGTTTATAAAATTGTTCTGTTTCAACTACAAGGCCATAAACTTTATCGTTATCATGTAGGGCTTACACTGACCTGGTGATCTTTTTATCCCTTGCATCAATTCATACAGTTTAACTCAATGAATAAACTCACGTTGAGGAGGCAGGCGATGAAGCCTTTCAAATGTTCCGTTTAATGATGTATATTCATAGGTAGAAAAACGATGAAGTTGTAAGCCACATGGAAGATGTGTACATGAAGGCAGCATGCTCAGAAATGAAACCAGAAAGAGAGAAGGGGAGGGGATATACAGAACTACAGTGGGAGAAAAGGTTCAGCTCAGACAGAGGCAGACAGCTTAAAGACACAGAGTAATAATAAACCAAATTATACACACAGATGACATTATAATAATTCACATTGTGTAACACAACAAAAATATTTTTTTCTGATAAGCAAAGCAGCACATAATAATCAAATGAATATATTTTTTTATTTTCATGTTGTAAATATTACAGTGACTTGAATTTCCAGGGAAAATTCAGAGGTGAAGAGTAGACAACTGATAACTAAGGTGAAGTATCCAACAGGTCCCCAGTTGTGGACCAGTCATTTGCAGCTTTGTAAATGTTCCACTAGATAAGCTGGCCATAGATAGTTAGTTGTTTTCAATCAGCAGGCTGGTTACTCCATCCACACATATGAGGTGGATGGATGAATCCCCCTGTCGGGACATTGCATTCTGACAGGTGCACACGCTGGTTGTAATTTTGACTCTGTCCCTTATTACAGTTTTTCGTTCTTGTGTTTTGCTTTTTGGTCCCTTAAATAAACCAAAGGACACTGGCATTATTAATACAAATAGGTATGAACAGAACTATGCAATATACAGTTGTGCTCATAAGTTTACATACCCTGGCAGAATTTATGATTTCTTGGCCATTTTTCAAAGAATATGAATGATAACACAAAAACATTTCTTTCACTCATAGTTAGTATTTCGCTGAAGCCATTTATTATCAATCAACTGTGTTTACTTTTTTTTTAAATCATAATGACAACAGAAACTGCCCAAATGACCCTGATCAAAAGTTTACATACCCTGGTGATTTTGGCCTGATAGCATATACACTAGTTGACACAAAGGGGTTTGAATGGCTATCAAAGGTAACCATCCTCACCTATGATCTGTTTGCTTGTAATTAGTGTGTGTGTATAAAAGGTCAATGCGTTTCTGGACTCCTGACAGACCCTTGCATCTTTCTTGAGGTGCTGTACTGACGTTTCTGGATTCTGAGTCATGGGGAAAGCAAAAGAATTAACAAAGGATCTGCGGGAAAAGGTAGTAGAACTGTATTAAACAGGAAAGGGATGTAAAAAGATATCCAAGGAATTGAGAATGCCAATCTGCAGTGTTCAATCTCTAATCAAGAAGTGTAAAATGAGGGGTTCTGTTGAAACTAAACCACGGTCAGGTAGACCAACTAAAATTTCAGCCACAATTGCCAGGAAAATTGTTTGTGATGCAAAGAAAAACCCACAAATGACTTCAGGTGATATACAGGACTCCCTGAAAACATGTGGTGTGGCTGTTTCAAGATGCACAATAAGGAGGCACTTGAAGAAAGATGGGCTGCATGGTCATGTCGCCAAAAGAAAGCCATGCAAATGCCACAAAGTATCCCACTTATAATATGCCAAACAGCCCAGAGACAAGCCTCAAACCTTCTGGCACAAAGTCATTTGGAGTGATGAGACCAAAATTGAGCTTTTTGTCCACAACCATAAGGCCTCATACACACAGGCGTATTATCGAAACGAGCTGTAATGTTGGGACCGATGTCAGAAAAAAATTGGCGTCAAAAACGCAATTTCATCTGTGTTTTGCATTGGCGTTAATGTGCGTTATTGAGCGTCAGCGCTACATCATGTTTTGTTTGAAAAGTCATCCCTCTGCTATTTTTGAACCTGAAAACGGCGGCGCTAAAAATGTAGATTAACGTCGCTATGGTGTTAATGCGAGTTAGTGACCGTCAAAAACGCTCTAATGCTGCAGCTTCAGAACGCGCTTGCCGTGGGTCCTGCTTTCAGCTCACAAATGCCGACGCTATCTACAGCTCAAAAAAGTCAGCATTTGTATGGGGCCATTTAATAACATGGAGAGCTGCAAAAAATGCTCAAATACGCGGCTTTAAAAAACGTCCGTGTGTATGAGACCTTAACGTTACATTTAGAGAGGAGTCATTAAGGCCTGTGAAACACGGAGGTGGGTCGCTGATGTTTTGGGGATGTGTGAGCTACAAAGGCAGAGGAAATTTGGTCAAAATTGATGGCAAGATGAATGCAGCATGTTATCAAAAAATACTGGAGGAACATTTGCATTCATCAGCCAGGAAGCTGCGCATGTTAAGTACTTGGACATTCCAACATGACAATGATCCAAAACACAATATAACAAAGAGTGAAAAATTTAAGGGGGTATGAATACTTTCCGTACCCACTGTATATCGCTAAGCAGTAATTAAATACCACCAAAATAAATCTCTATTTGTGTGAAAAAAAATGATAAAAATTTTGTTTGGGTACAGTGTTGCATGACTTAGTAATTGTCATTCAAAGTGTGAGAGAGCTGAAAACTGAAAATCTGGGCAGGAAGGGGGTATAAGTGCCCTATAATAAAGTGGTTAAAATCTATATTATTGAAAGTACAAATATATATGTTTAATTCTATCAACTATTTATACAGTATTTTAATTCTTGAGAGTAGGCTGGTAGGGGCCCCAGTACATTACTTTGCCCAGGGGCCCATGATGCCATAAAGACGGCCTTGCGTACAGGTAGTATTGAAGGTAGAAAGAAAAGACTAGTTTGCCAAGAGAGGTGGTTTAAACGCAGCAAGGTACTGGAAAGATGACAGTACTTTGGGGAACACCAACAGAGAGGAGCATGAGAGAGGATAAAGCATCATTAAAGAGGTTAGTGAAGAAGCAGTGTCCTTGAAGAAGAAGCATCTCAATAAAGCAATGCAAGGACAGAGTCCTCAGTGCCAAGGGAGCACAAATGTTGCAGCAACAGAGTGCTATCAACAGTAACAGATACCTATGACAGGCAGGCCAATTTTGTTTGACCTTATTTGGCTTTTTGGAGGTCATTAGTCACTTCTCTGTGTTCTGTTGCAGGGCTGAAGCCAGAATTAGAAGGATCAATAAATGAGCTAAATGTGAAAGATTGTCTCTACTTAAAGCGGTTGTATCCCCATTTTTCTCATTTTTACCTACAGATAAGCTTATAATAAGGCTTACCTGTAGGTAAAATGAATAACTCCTAAACGTGCATGCCGGAATTTGCTAGAACAGAGGACTCCCACGCGCATGCACGGGAGTGACGGCATAGCTCCGGAGCCGGCGACCCCGGAAGAGACGGCGAGGCAACATGTCAGCCTTCTCAGCGCTGACCGGGTCGGGCTACAGGGCATCCTTCTAAGGTAAGTATTTCATAATGCGTTGCATACTAGCACATTATGCCATTGTCTTGCAGGTTTCTTTTTTTATTTATTTTTTTATTCCTAGGTTTACTACCGCTTTAAATGTTATGACTTAGATCACATCACATGTGTAGAAATGCAGCAAATTCTCAGTGGTTCATTTTTTCCCACAACTGTGATTCATGGATGTTCATAACTGGCGGCGGCTGGTGTATATGGGGCGCTTGGGCGCCGCCTCCCCGCCGGGTAAAAACAAAAAAGTCAGCCCAGCCCCCCCTGCAGGAGGCGCCGGTACATTGACTTTTTTTTTTTTTCGGCTCCTTGGCTGTCATCTGACAGCCAAGTAGTGAGCCTATTGGTCAGCCATTAAAGTCTATGTGTGTGCGCTGAACAGGCGCACACACATAGTCTGATTGGCTGCCCTGAGCCTGTGGCTCAGTGTGATTGGATGCGGTGGCCAGGGGCGGGTCACTGTGGCGGCGGACATGACTCCCGCTCCCACAGAGACCCTGACTGGTGACCGTCAGATGGATGGGGAGAACCGCTCTCCGCATGCCGATTTCTGCAACACTCCTGCCTGTCTGCCTGCTTATTTGATGGGGTAAGTGCGGGACTTGTCCCGACTTCAGGGGGGGAGTTCTCTGCAATGTACTCCACCTGAGATACTGCCTGAAAAAGTGCCCCCACCTGTGATACTGGCTGCAGAAGTGCCCCACCTGTGTTATTGGCTGCAGAAGTGCCCCCATCTGTGTTATTGGCTGCAAAAGTGCCCCCATTTGTGATACTGGCTGCAAACGTACCCCCACCTGTGATACTGGCTGCAAAAGTGCCCCCACCTGTGATACTGGCTGCAAAAGTGCCCCCACTTGTGATACTGGCTGCAAAAGTTCCCCAACCTGTGATACTGGCTGCAAATTTGCCCCCACTTGTGATACTGGCTGCAAAAGTGCCCCCACCTGTAAT
>BLSH010215039.1:19937-30549 GCA_018402905.1 Glandirana rugosa | reverse complement strand
AGTGCCCCCATCTGTGATATTGGCTGCAAAGTGCCCCCACCTCAGTTATTGGCTGCAATTTGCCCCCACCTGTGATATTGGCTGCAATTTACCCCACCTATGGTATTGGCTGCAATTTACCCTCACCTGTGATACTGGCTGCAATTTACCCCCACCTGTGATTTTCACCTTAACGCATTCTATGCATTAAGGTGAAAAACCTTCTGTGCTGCAGCAGCCCCCCTTTTTCTTACCTGAACCCCATCGTTCTAGCATCGAGGATGAGACCAGCAGCACCAGCCACTGTCTCAGGTCCTCATTGGATAGATTGATAGCAGCGGGAGCCATTGGCTCCCGTTGCTGTCAATCTATTCCAGTGACACGGGAGTTGGGGGGGGCGGGGCCGAGTCCTGCTGTCTGTGTCAATGGACGCAGCATCAGGACTCAGGAGCGTGCCCCTATTTGTGCCCCCACGGAAAGCGACTCTCCAACGGGGCACCTGATGAAGAGGAGGAGCCAGGAGCGCTGCCGTGAGACCCCAGAAGAGGAAGATTTGGGCTTCTCTGTGCAAAACCCTTGCACAGAGCAGGTAAGTTGTTTGTTATGTAAAACAAAAACAAAAACAAACCTTTACAATCATTTGAACTTCTTCCCATTGGCTGTATGCATATATGCGGCCTCTAGGTGGGTGGGCTTTAACACCAAGAGGCTGCATGTATGTGTCCCAAATGTAAACATTTCTGTGCCTGGAGCACAGCACAGTTACCAATGGACATCGGAAAGCTCCCGATGCCTACTTGCGATCAGGAGCTTTCTGATCATGTGACCGCTGTGACAGCCAATCATAACGGTCACATGATTGTAATGCCCACCTCCCGGCATTTAGTACCTCTTAAAGGCCTGGGAGGAGGCCATGGGAAGAAGTTAAAATGTAATTTTCTAGAGAATGTATCCATTGCTGAACACAGTTATTATTCCAGAATCTTGTTATTATCATTTAAGTGCTCATTAGCTTTTCCATCTAAACATGCAATAAAACTAAACTGTAGGATCAGTTTTTACTGATTGTGTGTGAGGCCCTGGTGTCATTAGCAGTAAGAATGTGAGTCCTAAATGAACAACAACAAAATGAGAATTGCCGTTATACTGTAGACTGTTGTAAATGTCTAATGGCCATGTCAAACAATTAATCCTGCAACTCAGGATCAGACAGGAGACAACTTACCTGCACTTGTGTAAGTACTTACTGATTGAAATGTGAAAGCAAAGATTAATGCAGAAGGTCACCCACGGCCATTAGATTATACTTGAGTTCTCATTGATTACAGCAGACATGTCTCATCTAAATGAGCATGTACAGTACTAGGTGAATGTCATGAACATAAATCTTATTTTTCACCCTTCACCTTCTCACCTTCATGGGCCAGGAGAGTTAATGAATAAGCTAGCTATTGCAGAACCATTGTGGTTAATCTTTAAACACAGTTGACTATAAGGTGTATATGACAACTTTAAGGCTGCATTTCAATAATTTGCCACTTTGTAGGGTGTTGTAGCATGAAGCATTAGACAGCGATGAAAAGAATGGGAGAACACTTTAAAAGTGATAAGACTAAACTGTGGAAATGTTCTAGTTACAAGCCTTGGGGCATATATTGTGTGAGCTGAGGTAAGGGTCATGATTGCTTAAATCTCATTTCTCTAAATGGGAAACTGGTTTGGGGTTAATTATATTTTAATTTTTTATACAGCTACTATATCTCCTTCACATGTTTTTTTAATAAACATTGTTCAGTAAGTTCCCAATCTTATTTAATGCATTCATCCTCTGACCCCAACCTCCCTTTGATTTGTATTTCTCTAGACAATATACAGCAAATGTCTAAAAACATATCATGCTATTAACCGATCAAAGATCCATAAGTGAGATTAAAAATATTTGATGCTCACTTTTTTAAAGTGATTGTAAATTAAACACTTTTATAAAAAAAAAATAACAAACATGTTACACTTACCTGTTCCGTGCAGGGATTTTGCACAGAGCAGCCCAGATCCTCCTCTTCTTGGGTCCGCCGTTGGCGCTTTGGGCCCCCCCCTTACCGGATTCCCCCCCCCCAGCATGCCGCTTGCTGTGGGGGGCGCTTGTGTGTGCTCACTCCCGAGCCGGTAGCCCAACCCCACTTCCACCTCATTGGCTGTGATTAACAGCAACGGGAGCCAATTGCTCCTGCTGCTGCATCTCAGCCAGGAGGGAGAAACCTGGAAGAGACTCAGGTTTTGTGCACATCACTGGATCGTAAAGTAGTGAGTGTACAGCTTGTATAACAGTGTACATTTGCTGTCCCCTCAAAATAACTCAACACACAGCCATTAATGTCTAAACCGCTGGCAACAAAAGTGAGTACACCCCAAAGTTTTGTGTGGCCACCATTATTTTCTAGCACTGTCTTAACCTTCTAGGGCATGGAGTACACCAGAGCTTCACAGGTTGCCACTGGAGTCCTCTTCCACTCCTCCATGATGACATCAAGGAGCTGGTGGATGTTAGAGACGTCTTCACTTCCACCTTCCGTTTAAGGATGCCCCACAGATGTTCAATAGAGTTTAGGTCTGGACACATGCTTGTCCCCATCAGGACATAGCAAAACCTCTAGAAAGAAGAGAGGAGTTAGAGGGGGGAGGAAATCGAAGCAACAAAAGGAAAAGAGAATAGTTGGGGAAGGAATTTTTAATTTAAGTCAGGTTGACCTTACGCCAGAAGAGGTTTCGATCCTGGATAAGGGTTTGAAGTTTGCACCTCCAAAACAGCTCAATAAATTTCAAACATATATGGACATCCACAAATATACGAGGAAACGTAATATTAAAAGATATATTATATCTAACCCCAGTAGGCCCAATGATGTATCGAGGAGTGAAATTCAACATACCACTTTGGCTAATGCCTCTCTATTTAACCCTCTGGGAGGTTTGGCCCCTTCCCTCAGCGTTTTTAGAGATGTTATGATAAGACATTTGGAACAAATGAAGTTAAAGAGAGTAAGGTTAAATAGGTCCCTGCAAAATGGTTTGGACCAACTGTGTCAAAATAAAGACATTGTAATAAGACCTGCGGATAAGGGGGGCATTGTGATTCTAAATAAAGTTGATTACCATCAGGAACTGGAAAAAATAGTGGGAGATGTGGACCCATATGCCCCCCTTCCCTCTGACCCTAGGGGCAAATACAAGAGGGAATTGGAGAAAATAGTAGATGAAGGATATAGGAAAGGTGTTATAAATAAAAAAGAAAAGCAATTCTTGATTCCCTTCAAGTATTCTGATCATATATTATTTGCCGAAATTGCACAAGGACCCGATCCACCCACTGGGTCGCCCTATTATTAGCGGGATTAACTCAATTACATCCCGTGTTGGAAAGTATATACATAGGTTCCTGCAATCAGCTGTTAAATCGCTACCTGCTTATATTAAAGATAGCAGACATGTGATCAATCTTCTCAGGAATTGTCGATACAGAGAGGGAGTCTGGCTGGTGACAGCAGACATCACCTCTCTGTATAAAAACATCCCCCATCATTGAGGAATTTCTGCCGTTGAGTCTTTTCTAAATAGGGACTTGTCACTCCCCTTGATACAGAGGAAGTTTATTATGGAGTTGTTGGTGTTTGCCACGACACATAGAGGGGTGGCCATGGGGGCAAAATTTGCTCCTAGTTTGGCCAACCTCTTTATGGGGAAGTGGGAGGAGGACGTCATCTATGCCTATGACAGGCCTCAATTGGTCATGTGGGCCAGGTATATAGGCGACGTCCTCCCTTGATAGTTTTATGCTGGACTTAAACACCAACGAGAGATGTATTGAATTCAAATATGAGGCTTGTTTGGAAACAATCAATTTCCTAGACCTCAAGTTGTGGGTTGAAAATGGGCAACTCCAGACAGCCACGCATTTCAAAACCACAGATAGGAATTCATACATCAGCTGCCATCATAGGGCCTGGCTTGATGCAGTGCCCAAGAGCCAATATCTAAGATTAAGGCGAAACTGTAATAAAATTGATGTGTTTCAGAACCAGGCTAAAATATTGACATCTAGGTTTCTTGATAAAGGTTATCAACCTGAGATCTTGGAACAAACAGTCTCTATGGTAGAAAAACTGGATAGGGAGGATCTCCTAAGGGAGAGACCCGCATTAGGAGGAGAACAGAATGGGGATGGCGTGAGCCCTTTCATCACAGGGTTTTCAACACAACACTACCAAATTAAAAGGTTGGTTAAAAAACACTGGCATATTATTAAAAATGATCCGGTGTTGGGTGGTGTTGTGCCGGAACATCCTAGGGTTGTCTTTAGGGGTGTTCCATCCCTTAGAGATCAACTAGCTCCAGGTGTTTGTGACCCTCCCGGGAGATAAACCTAGTTTCTTTGGAAATATTGTGGGTTTCCACAAATGCAAGAGATGCACAGTATGCCAAATTAATAATGTAAACGCTAGGAAGACTAGTACATTTATGTCCAATAGTACTACTCAAAGTTTCGCAATAAAATCTTTCATATCTTGCAACACCGTAAATGTGGTGTACCTTATCACGTGTCCCTGTGGGCTTCACTATGTGGGAAGGACTATTAGACCCCTACAGGTGAGGCTCAAGGAGCACATTGGAAATATCAAGCGAGGATTTTCTCGGTATTGATGTATTAAAATTACACTGGAGGGGTGGGGCCAGGAGAAGGGAGATCTCGAAAGTAGAAATGAGCTGGATATATAAAATACAAAGTTTGAAGCCTAAGGGATTAAATGTGGATGTGGAATTTAATGCCTTTATTGACAATTCCTAAACCTATGGTAATTGTGCTAGTAAGAACAGGTATAATAGTATCTTCTGATTGTCTTTATAGCCAATATTTTTTTATAATTTTATTTATAATTTTTATTTTGATATTTTTATCTAAAATATTTATTGTATAAATGTAGTTGATTTTTTGTATATTTTTTTGCACATCTGTTTAGAATATATGTTTAAATGTGACATCAATTGTATGTTCAAATTTGAACACTAGGGGTCTCGCTTTCGGTGCCACCTTCTCCTCCTCTGAGTGGGCTGATCGTGATCCCCTTATGATCCCGTTACTATTTAAAATAGAGGGGTCGAGTCTTGATCTGGTTACTAGGTTTGGTACCATACATAATATGTTTTCTCCCGGCCTGATTTTGGTTACCGCCTTGTGTGGAAATAAAGTTGAAACCATCCTCCTGTTTACATTCATTTGTGACTGTGAGGTTTGGTTACAGTTAAGATGGTCGCGGTTCCACAGTGAGGCTTGGAACGCATACAGGAAGTATTTAAGTGGTGACTCAGAGCGTCGCCCGTGCCCCAGGAAGACGTCAGATATGACGAAACATGTAGGGCGGAGCTACGCGCTGACGTCACCACGCCCCTTGTGATTCTGAATGGACGGGTTTTCGCATTTGCTGGCTGTTTTAAACTGTATCCAATGCGCTTTATGTTTGGATGTTTGTGAGTACCTTGATTTTAACTTTTAATAAATACTTGGTTGTACGGTATCACACTATGTGGACTTTCTATCATCCTTATATGCTACTAACTGGGAATTGAGAGTCTAAGAGGCTGAGGTTTGTGAATCAGACGGAGGTCCGCTGACTTGAGAAGAGCCTGCCATTACGTTATTACAGTACTACTTTATACCCTGCAGAGGGTTATATCTGCTGGCTCCTCTGACCCTTACTAGAGATAGTGGGTCGTACAAATCTGGAAAGAGCATTACCTTACCCCTCTCTCACTGGAGGTGCTTAGATAAGTGGTGGTGGATAATTTATGGGAACCTCGGAACTCTGGTGCCCCCATCTCATCCCTTTGGAACTTTCCACAAAGCAACCAATTTTCCTCTCTATGTTCTATGGTGATCTGGAACCTGCATCTATACTAGCGATAAGAGACTGTTGAACCTACTCTTTTGCTGTAGATGAACTCTTTTTTGTTGAAGACATTTTTATATTTATGAATGCACATATTTATATTTTTTATATTTTTTGCACTTTATGAATTATCACTAATTCTGGTGGTGTATGCACACCTATATGTATATATAATTTGTATGTGGGGTGTGCGATATGACTCCCAATTTGCACTATAGCTAATAATAATGTTTTAGCGCGACATATTTTTATATTTACATGCTTGGCCAGTCCATCACCTTTACCCTCAGCTTCTTTAGCAAGGCAGTGGTAATCTAGGTGGTGTTTGGGGCTGTTATCATGTTGGCATACTGCCTGTAGCCCAGTCTCCGAAGGGAGGGGATCATGCTCTGCTTCAGTATGTCACAGTACATGTTTGCTACATGTTTGTTAGTTCCCTAGTGCTGGCAGCACTCATGCAGCACCAGACCATGACACTCCCACCACCATGCTTGACTGTAGGCACTTGTCTTTGTACTCCTCACCTGGTTGCCACCGCACACACTTGACACCATCTGAACCAAATACATTTATCTTGGTCTCATCAGACCACAGGACATGGTTCCAGTAATCCATGTCCTTAGTCTGCTTGTCTTCAGAAAACTGTTTGCGGGCTTTCTTGTGCATCATCTTTAGAAGAGGCTTCCTTCTGGGGCGACAGCCATGCAGACCAATTTGATGCAATGTGTGGCGTATGGTCTGAGCACTGACAGGCTGACCCCCCACACCTTCAACCTCTGCAGCAATGCTTGCAGCACTCGTACACCTATTTCCCAAAGACAACCTCTGGATATGACGCTGAGCACGTGCACTCAACTTCTTTAGTCGACCATGGTGAGGCCTGTTCTGAGTGGAAACTGTCCTGTTAAACCACTGTGTGGTCTTGGCCATCGTGCTGCAGCTCAGTTTCAGGGTCTTGTTGCTCTACATAAAGCTGGCCTAGGCTATATCTTTTAGGCTAGCTTTATGATCATGATATAGTAATGAAGACAAATGGTGCTGCCTGGGGGTGATGTGAAGTGAGCATAAAAAGCAACTAATGTATAGGATGTAAAAGAGACCACCTGTTGCCAATGTGGGTCTGCTGGTGATCCGTGGTTAAACTGCCGTGTTGATCTCCTATAGCAGGAGAAAAGCCAGCCGAAATGTCAATGAGTGCAGCTGCTCCTTATCGCGATCCGCGACCATGTGGAGAGAAAGAAAACACAATATGTGTATATGTAGCTGATAAAGCACCCAAGTGCCACTGTTACTTACACTTGGGAGAAGTCAGACGAGCATTCGTTTGCTGACCGCTGTGCAACAGCCAGCCGGGAGATCTCCGTATCCCTGTTGCAAAGTGAGTGGGTGAGCGTCGTGACGTCTCAGGCTCCGCCTTACGCGTTTACGCCTTACGCGTTTCGTCATCCGACGTCTTCGGAGGCGACGCCATATTGCCCACGAACTTATATATCCAACTGGTTGCCTAGCAACCCGTCGTCATGTGAAGGCGGCCATGTTTTGGGGAGATCTCAATAAGCCTAGGCTAGCTTTATGTAGAGCAACAATTCTTTTTTTCAGATCCTCAGAGAGTTCTTTGCCATGAGGTGTCATGTTGAACATCCAGTGACCAGTATGAGAGAGTGAGAGCGATAACACCAAATTTAACACACCTGCTCCCCATTCACACCTGAGACCTTGTAACACTAACGAGTCACATGACACCAGGGAGGGAAAATGGCTAATTGGGCCCATTTTCACTTAGGGGTGTACTCACTTTTGTTGCTAGCGGTTTAGACATTAATGGCTGTGTGTTGAGTTATTATGAGGGGACAGCAAATTTACACTGTTATACAAGCTGTACACTCACTACTTTACATTGTAGCAAAGTGTAATTTCTTCAGTGTTGTCACATGAAAAGATATAATAAAATATTTACAAAAATGTGAGAGGTGTACTCACTTTTGTGAGATACTGTAGGTGACACTGATGAGGAGGCACTGATGGGCACTGCGATGATTGAACTTCTGCACTACTATGTGACAAACTGTGATAATTGTGATAAAGTATAACAAATCAGGTTGCTGCTTGACACCTATAAGTGTACCCACATTACTATGAAAAATAAATAAAATATAAATTAATGAAGCGCTACCTGTAGTAATAAGAAGCATTATAAAGGTAGATGTGTATACTGGCACCCTGTGGCTAAATTAACACAGTGACACAATTGCCCAGCAACAGATATATACAACTTCTAATGAAGAAAATAAATAATAAAATGACACTTTATATATACAGGTCCATACATTATTTACACCACATGACAATAAATTAATTGATAGTCCATTAATGTGATTCCACACAATGCATCTGGGTTAATGAAAGAAATCTTCAGTATAAAGCAGGTTGATCTTGACAATGCTGTGAACCCTCCACCAGTCTACTTATGTGCTCACCTCCTACAACAACCCTTACTGGGTCTATGTCAATTTTCCTATCGCACTCCTTCCTGGCAAGTAGATTCTTATGTTGGTGGGTGCTGCAACGAAAACCAGCTGGGTCCTGGAAATGTCATGCAAGTGTACATATTTGTCAGCACACCGTGGATCATTGTCCAAAGATTTCTTTATTGAAGAGATCACATCACAGAAAAGTGCAACATTTCGGAGGACCCTTTCATCAGGCATGGGTCTAATCGTGCTTTCCCCTCAGGGGTTAAATCCTCCTGGCTGGCCGCTACTCAGATATTCCTTATGTTCTCATTCATCACAGTTAGGCATGAGTCCAATATGAGCATGTGGAGAGAGAGGAGCTAGATTGTGCCTTATCACTTTAAAAATTAAACTTTATTTAAAAAGAAGATGATTGCACTCACATTTGCATGTGCACAGCCTCTGGTGCACATGGGCAATACAACTGGGGTGCACAGTACTCCTGCAATTCCCCAAGTGTCTGTGTATTGCTCGGCTGCCACACCTAACAGGTTCCAATTTCCTTCCTTCGTGTGTACTGATGTCTCAGGCTCTGCCCCGACACGCTTCGTCACAGGCCATGTGACATTATCAAGGGCCCCTTGATAAAGTCATGGGACCTGTGACGAAATGCATAAGTAGACTGGTGGAGGGTTCACAGCAATGTGATAGATCAACCAACTTTATACTGAAGATATCTTTCATTAACCCAGATGCATTGTGTGAAATCACATTAATGGACTATTAATTAATTTATTGTCACATGTGTAAATAGTGTAAATAGTAAAAGTTGCTGGGCAATTGTATCACTGTGTTAATTTAGCCACAGGATGGCAGTATACACATCTACCTTTTATATTGATTCTTATTACTACAGGTAGCGCTTCACTAATTTATATTTTACTGATGGCCACTGATTGGCAGCACTGATGAGCACTAATTGGCTGTACTGGTGGGCACAGTTGGGACTGCACTAATAATCAGGTCACTGATAATCAGTGCCCTGAGTATAAGTGTTGATGTCCCTTTAACAAAATCCGGTTATCAGCTCTCTCCTTCTCTCCTCACACTGTCAGCTTTAGGAAAGAAAAGCTGATAACCAGCTTGTGTGGACATCAGTGATCAACTGTCATTGGACACAGGGGATCACATGCTAAAGGGTTGCTGTGATTGGCCCTTTATCATGATCTGTGCTCAACTGAGTCCGAAGGACTCGATGATCACAGAGTGCGCCGCCTGCCTGCTGCAGAGGGGTTCGCGGGAAGCACGATCATGGGAGGACGTCTATGGACACCCTCCTGGCAAGGTAAGCCTGCGCTGTAGCCGTCATTCAGCCATAGCACGGGTGGAATGAGGTTAAAAAAAAATAAGCACAAGGGGCATGAAGTAATACTTTATTAATCTGATGTGTCTCTTGTGCAGTGCTGTCAACTGTCAGTATTTTTACTGCCAGGCAGTAAAAAACAGGCACCTTTCTCCTGCCAGTAAATGCCAGTAAACAGAAAAGGTTGCCAGTAAAAAAATATTGCTGCAACGCTCGGTCTGGGGCTGGCCAAGAAAATCTGAGTGCCTGCTACAGTGTGTTCAGGTGCAAGGGAGCCGAGTGTGTGGGTCTGCGAGATGGGAGCAAGGCAAGCTAGGAGCGGGACTGTCAGTGCTGTTTGGACTGGAGTGGACTTGAGGGACCACCTGGTGTTGAGAGTGACTGTCACTGTGACTCAGGAGGGGACGTGTCGTGTCGTTGAGATGTCATCACCATCTGTAAAGGACACAATGATGTCAGTGTCACTGTGAGAGTCAATTTCATGTGTGTGCTGTCCATTCTAATTTCTTGCCTTCCTGAGTCCTGTCCCTGAGCTACTTATTTACTATATCTAAATAAAATAAGAAATATGTTTTTTGCCTTAATATCTACCTTAAATCACTTTGCTAATTCCCTTTTGTATTTGTATGTAGCCTAAATACTGAAGTTTGCACTTGAAACTGTAATTTTGTAACTTTTGGAAATGCCAGTAAAAACTTAGCTGTGCTAATAAATTTTGGGTGTTGTGTCAGTAAATTTCAATCTGGTAGGTTGGCAACTCTGCCCTTGTACTGTTGGCTCCTGCTTTCCTTGAAATCTTCATCCTCTGACCCCACCCCCACCACTGTAATCTTCTGGTGGAGAGTGTCACTGTGACTGTAGTAACACAAGAAATG
>BLSH010215035.1:349089-363483 GCA_018402905.1 Glandirana rugosa | reverse complement strand
TGACTTAAATGTATTTTGAAGTGCCCCCCCCCCCCCCCAGTGATGTTTGACCTCCCCCCCCCCAAAATTTCAATTGGCCGGGGCCCCTATTGTGAAATTCTCTAAAGTGTTTAGGTACACTGTGCTCCCTTTTCCCCTTTCTAATGTTATTGAGGTGCTCATGCACCCTCACACATAAAGGTCTACTCGTGCGCTCCACATATTGAACTTTGCATGGACACTTGAGCATGTATATGACACCTTCTGATGTACATGTGATTAAATCCTTTATCACATGTGTCTTTCCTGTTGTCTTAGCCAATAATTCTTTTTTCTTTCTTGCATTACACCCTTTTGTGGTTTTACACGCCAAACACTTACCACAGGAGTAAAAACCTGAAAGAAAAGGAGGGCGAGTACCACCCCCACAGGTGGATCAATCACTCCTGGGGCAAGTCTCTGTCTTAAGGTGGGAGCCTTTCTATATGTGAATTTAGATTTGGGGGGGAGAACCCCTCCCAACAACCTATCTTTCAACAATATGTCCCAGTGCTTTTTAATGATCTTTTCCACCTTATTCTTATGTACATTGTAGTCTAAGATGATATTGTACTGGTCTCTTTCACCTTTTTTCCTCCCGTCTACATTTTGGGGGTTAATCAGATCCTCTCTTTGCATACTATTCACCTCTTCTAAACTTTTTTTGATGTAAGCACTTTCGTAACCTTTTTGTAGAAATCTGGTTTCAAAGGCAGCCGCTTGCGTCTTGAAATCTTCTTCAAAGTTGCAGTTCCTTTTCAGTCTAATGAACTGTCCTTTAGGGATATTCAAGAGCCATGGCTTATGATGACAACTATCGATCACAATATAACCATTTCTATCAGATGGTTTACAGTAATTTCTAGTGCATATTCTATTCTGCTGAAAAATATTTCTAGATCCAGGAAAACTATGCTCTGCTGATCATAATTCCATGATAATACAATGTTTTTATTATTGCAATTCAACCTGCTCAAGAAGGAGAGCAGGCTATCCTCACTCCCCTTCCACACCACAAACAGATTGTCTATAAATCTTCTATAACAAATTAATTGCTCAAGGGGATCCTGAAAGACCACCTCAGATTCCCACAATGCTAGGAACAGATTTGCTACACTCGGCGCAAACCAAGCTCCCATAGCCAAGCTGGTCCTTTGCAAAAAATATCTGTTATCATACCATAAATAATTATGTGCTAAAGCATACTTAAGACATTTAATGAGGATTTTTTGTGCCCATTCTCTAAGTTGGATTTTCCTAATGCCCATTGTGTGGACTGAATAGCATCCGAATGATCTATAATAGTGTACAGTGAAGGAACGTCCGCTATCCTTACATAGTATGGATCTTCTGCTGAGGAGTAACTAGAACCTTCAGGGCTCCGGTGCAAGAAATTATGAAAGGCCCCCTGACCCCTAGCCAGGGCCCTTCCCTCTTCCCACTGATCCTGGGGCCCTTTACTTCGGTCGCGGGGCCCTTTATTACAGTCCCATCGAATAATTGAATAGTTGAGTACCGAGTCTCCCATTCATTCAGAAGCAGAAGTATAGTAAAAACCATTTACTATGCTTCAGTTATGATTGAACCAATTGGTACCAATCGTTGACTCCATTCAGAAAAGGAAGGAGCCGTTAAATTACAAATTTACCAACCCATTCCCATCTCTCCATCATGACTCGTCTTCTACAGCAGCTGGCAGGAGAGAGGAGAGGGGAAGACAGCAGCTCTGTGGGGGGGACCAGGGAAGCACACAGGGACCCTGGGAACAGCAGAATACAAGTAAACTGGATAGGAGGGGCGGCGGGGGGCAGCATATAGAGGAACCAATCTCCTCCATTAGGAGGAAAATGGAGGAGACTGGTTCCTATAAATGCCGCCCCTACCATCCATCCTATTCAGGTGTACAAGGAAGGCACACAGGGCGCCCTGGAGCAAGGGGCCCAGTTGCAATTGCAACCCCTGTAGTTATGCCCCTTACTTTCTGTTAATCCTATTCCCTCCAAGATCTTTAGTAAATGTTTTGGGTCTTTCAAATATGCTGGGGTGGAGGTGACTAATGGCTGTAAGAACATATCTAAATATTGTCCCAATCTCGAGGATAAGGAGTCCACCCCATTCACAATGGGTCTCCCGGGTGGTCTCTTATCATCCTTATCAGCGGGAGAAGCTAGCCAGGGAGACAGCAGGGGAAAGAGCAGAAGACCCCGCAGAAGACTCCTCAGAAGACAGAAGACCCCGCAAAAGAGCCTAAGGAAGAAGACGAGGGAGAAGAGAGGGGAGAAGAAGGCGGAGCTGATTTAATAAATATTTTAAAAAGCTACCCCATACTCATTTACATAGGGTGGGGGCCAGCATCTGGGGGCCCCCCTTATTCAAGGGGGCTTCCAGATTCCGATAAGCCCCCCACCCGCAGACATCAACATGGGGACAAGGTGCTCTGGGGTGGGGGGCGCAGAGCCCCCCCTGCCCCAAAGCACCCATACTCCCCACATTGAGGGCATGTGGCCTGGTATGGTCCAGGAGGGGGGGCACTCGCTCGTCCCCACCCCCTTTCCTGGCCTGCCAGGCTGCGTGCTCGGATAAGGGTCTGGTATGGATTTTTAGGGGGGACCCTACGCCGGTTTTTCAGCGTGGGGGTTCCTCTTAAAATCCATACCAGATCGAAGAGCCTGGTATGCTCTTGGGGGGGAACCTCACGCAAATTTTTTGTGGGGGGTCCCTTTTAAGACACCTAGCACACAAGTTGCGCCGCAAGTTGGATCACCGTGATCCGACTTTTGGTGCGGCTTCTATTCAAATCAATGGGCTCCTATAGGGAACCATTGATTTTGAATAGAGGCAGAAAAGGCAGCTGAAAGCTAGCGTGAAAAAACGTGCATTGACGTCAATGCAAAACGCAGAGAAAAACAGCGATTTTTTCCCTGACGTCAGGCCTGGCGTTTTGCTTATTTTTTTGCAGACGCCTGTGTGTATGAGGCCTTAAACTCTGGTTTTTAACTCACCACTTAGTCAAGGTCCACTTTGTCAGAGGTCCAGCAAGCAAAGAGGTAGCAAGCTTAAGATGAGCAAGCTCTGAAATTAGTTCAACAGAGAGCTTTATAGGAATTGGATCACCTGTGACCAATTAACCACTCCCCTTAAATAGTAGTCTGAATGAAGGAAAGAAAAAAAAAGCTATTTAAAAAGTGACAGAAAAAGTGTTAAAAAGCTGCAAAGAAAAAGCCCCCAAAAACAAAAAACTGCAAACACAGCAAACACCAGCAGTCAAAATCAAAACTGTTTCACTCAAAGATTCCCTCTCTTTAGCTTTTAACCAGCAGTTCAGGCAAAAAAAAAAAAGAAAAAACTGCCCGGAAGGAAGGAAAGAATCAGGGATGGAGGGAGAGCAGGCCCAGATCCTACACCACAATAGCAATATATGTATTTCAGAAAGTTTAATGATCAGCAGATAAAGATACTCAAAACACCTGGTGTTAGCACTTCAATCATCCTGGCACCATGGTTGGTATTGTGTCAGGTTGATCAAAGCAAATTATTTCTAATACATTGTAATATAAAATGCAATCATTCAGCTCACTAAAATGCAGGATCAGTGGGAGCCCCGTGCGTGTCACTGGCCACATCGGCTGCCACCAGATGTCATCAGGTTTTCCGAGCAGAGTCCCTCCTTACATCAGGTGTCCCCAGCGGAGTCCCTCCTTACATCAGGTGCCCCAAGCAGAGTCCCTCCTTACATCAGGTGCCCCCAGCAGATTCCCTCCTTACATCAAGTGCCACCAGCGGAGTCCCTCCTTACATCAGTTTTCCCCAGCGGAGTCCCTCCTTATATTAGGTGTATGTAAGCGCTGGTGAGTGACATGCACAGTCAGGAGGACCGGGGAGGCACTCCTGAAAGGACTGGGATAGTGTAGTTGGAGATGGGTGCAGAACCAGAGGAGAGGACTGTGGTGTCGTGGGCAGTGGAGTCGGGCAGCTGCAGCCAGGAGGGCTGGCAGGGCCTGAAGAGGGCTGACTGGGATCAGTAGCCGCCTGTGGGACAGCTATCATCAGAGCTTACTATTTTCTTTTTGCTACATCATAGGGGTCCGTGGTCCCTGTCTGTGAAGGGTATTTGCTTTAGGCCTGGCTGAGCCAGTGTCAGGCCTACAGGGCAAGCTAGTCTGGAGAACGAAAGAGAGGAAGTGATGTGCAGGAGTAGTATAGAGCGGTATTCAGAAGATTGGAAGGGATGTACAGGAGGAGTATGGAGCGATACTCATAAGATAGTAAGTGATGTACAGGAGTATGGAGCAATACTCAGAAGAGAGAAAGCGATGTACAGAAGGAGTATGGAGCGATACTCAGAAGAGAGGAAGCGATGTACAGGAGGAGTAAGGAGTGATACTCAGAAGAGAGGAAGTGATGTGCAATAGAAGTATGGAGCGATACTCAGAAGAGAAGAATCGATATACAGGAGGAGTATGGAGCGAAACTCAAAAGATAGGAAGCTATGTACAGAAGGAGTATGGAGCGATACCCAGAAGATAGGAAGTGATGTACAGGAGGGGTATGGAGTGATACTCAGAAGAGAGGAAGTGATGTACAGGAGGAGTATGGAGCGATACTCAGAAGATAGGAAGTGATGTACAGGAGGAGTATGGAGCGATACTAAAAAGAGAGGAAGAAATGTACAGGAGGAGTATGGAGGGATACTCAGAAGAGAGGAAGCGATGTGCAGGAGGAGTATGAAGTGATATTCAGAAGATAGGCAGTGATGGAATATGGAGCAATACTCAGAAGAGATGAATGCAATGTGCAATAGGAGTATGGAGTGATACTCAGAAGAGAGGAAGCGATGTACAGGAGGAGTATGGAGCGATACTCAGAAGAGAGGAAGCGATGTGCAATAGGAGTATGGTGCGATAGTCAGAAGAGAGGAATTGATGTACAGGAGGAGTATGGAGTGATACTCAGAAGAGAGGAGGCAATATGCAATAGGAGCATGGAGTGATACTAAGAAGAGAGGAAGCGATGTACCGCAGGAGTATGGAGCGATACTCAGAAGATAGGAAGCGATGTACAGGAGGAGTAGGGAGCGATACTCGGAAGAGAGGAATCGATTTTCAGGAAGAGTATAGAGCAATACTCAGAAGAGAGGAAACAATGTGAAATAGGAGTATGGAGTGATACTCAGAAGATAGGAAGCGATGTACAGGAGGAGTATGAAGCGATTCTCAGAAGAGAGGAATCGATGTACAGGAGGAGTATGGAGCGAAACTCAAAAGATAGGAAGCGATGTACTGGAGGAGTATGGAGCGATACTCAGAAGAGATGAATTGATGTACAGTAGGAGTATGGAGCAATACTCAGAAGAGAGGAATCAATGTACAGGAGGAATATGGAGCAATACTCAGAAGAGAGGAAGCAATGTGCAATAGGAGTATGGAGTGATACTCAGAAGAGGAAGCAATGTACAGGAGGAGTAAGGGGCGATACTCAGAAGAGAGGAAGCAATGTGTAGGAGGAGTATGGAGCAAAACTCAGAAGATAGGAAGCGATGTACCTGAGGAGTATGAAGCGATACTCAGAAGAGAGGAAGCGATGTGCAATAGGAGTATGGAGCGATACTCAGAAGAGAGGAAGCGATGTATAGGAGAAGCAGAGGCGTTGGGAGGGGAGGCTGACCGGGTTACAGCCCCGGGGGTCCCGCTGTAAGGGCCTGGGTCTCGGCCATGCAGAGGGCTATTATTAGCCCCGAGGCTCTCGAGCGCTCTGGAGAATCACCAGAGCCGCCCACCACTAGAAGTCCGGGGCTGGCTGATGATGTCTCTGCTGCCATTTTAAAGAAGACCAGGCGGAGACGGCTGCTAATAGAAATGGAGCTGCTGCCAACCTCCGTCCCGTGGCTTGCTTCTATAACCTGTTATGGGAAAGGGGGAGGGGGGTTGGCAGCAGCTCCATTTCTATTGCCAGCCACCCGGCCAGCTCTGCCCCTTGTTTCTTCCCCTCGGACTGACCATGGTTCAGGAGAGCTGGTCTTTTGTAATGGCGGCAGAGAATCCGCTGGGGACACCCTGATGTAAGGATGGGGCCACCTGGGATGTAAGGAGGGGGGCACCTGTGATGTAAGGAGGGGGACACCTGTAATGTAAGGAGGGGGACACCTGTGATGTAAGGATGGGGCCACCTGTAATGTAAGGAGGGGGAGCTCTCAAATATTGTTCACAAATCTGTCTCAGCCTGGGTTCACACTGAGTGCGGGAATGAAATGGTGCAAGTTCAGTTTCATGTGAACCAGGTCTATGTGTCATTATTTCTCTCTGGTGCTTTGTTCCTCTGTTATCAGCATGAATCACTTCTGAGAAGTTTTCCTGACACGTGAGATAGATTTGTGTCAGGAGGGAGTGGTAGTGAGAGCTCAGAACAGACCTACATGGGTTTTTTTTTACACTCACTGTGTCAGATATATGTTTACTGTGCGCACTTTGGTTTAATCAATTTGATGTGGTGTACAGTTTCATTTGTGTATGGGCAACCATACCCTTATATTATTCTCATTTTTTTTTTTTGTTGCTTATTGATGAGAATCGTATGTTTTTGATTCACCTCATATTATAAGGGTTTAGTGCTTCACGTTTTGCTTTTTAAAGTAACAAAATGACTTGTGCAACAGTGACGGCTGGTGAAGTTTTAGGATGGGGGGCGGGCACCAGGCCCCGCCCTTCCTTTTTGACCCCCCTATTTCTCACCCCACCCCTTATAGAATCCACCCACTCCATCCCCTGTATTTCACATATTCTGTCAGAAGTATACAGCTCAGCATCACAGATGGGGTATATATCAGCCAGTAACACAGTATGTAACCAGTACACAGGTATTGCAGCCACAGCCAGTACACAGGTATTGCAGCCAGTGCACAGGTATTGCAGCCACAGCCAGTACACAGGTATTACAGCCCAGTACACAGGTATTGCAGCCACAGCCAGTACACAGGTATTGCAGCCACAGCCAGTATACAGGTATTGCAGCCCAGTTAACAGTATTACAGCCAGCCAGTGCACAGGTATTGCAGCCCAGTACACAGGTATTACAGCCCAGTACACAGGTATTACAGCCAGCCAGTACACAGGTATTGCAGCCTCATACACAGGTATTGCAGCTACAGCCAGTACACAGGTATTGCAGCAACAGCCAGTATATAGGTATTGCAGCCCTGTAAACAGGTATTGCAGCCCAGTACACAGGTATTACAGCCCAGTGCACAGGTATTACAGCCCAGTACGCAGGTATTACAGCCAGTCAGTACATAGGTATTGCAGCCAGCCAGTACACAATTATTACAGCCCAGCACACAGGTATTACAGCCCAGTACAAATGTATTACAGCCATCCAGTACACAGGTATTGCAGCCAGCCAGTACACAGATATTGCAGCCCAGCACACAGGTATTACAGCCAGCCAGTACACAGGTATTACAGCTACAGCCAGTACACAGGTATTGCAGCCACAGCCAGTATACAGGTATTGCAGCCCAGTAAACAGGTATTACAGCCAGCCAGTACACAGGTATTGCAGCCCAGTACACAGGTATTACAGCCCAGTACACAGGTATTGCAGCCAGCCAGTACATAGGTATTGCAGCCAGCCAGTACACAGGTATTGCAGCCCAGTACACACGTTTTGCAGTCAGCCAGTACACAGGTATTACAGCCCAGCACACAGGTATTTCAGCCCAGTACACAGGTATTACAGCCATCCAGTACACAGGTATTGCAGCCAGCCAGTACACAGATATTGCAGCCAACCATTACACAGGTATCCCAGCCAGCCAGTACACAGGCATTACAGCCCAGTACACAGGTATTACAGCCAGCCAGTACACAGGTATTACAGCCCAGTACACAGGTATTAAAGCCCAGTACACAGGTACCACAGCCAGACAGTACACAGGTATTGCAGACAAGTATACAGGTATTACAGTCCAGTACACAGGTATTACAGACCAGTACACAGCTATCACAGCTAGCCAGTACACAGGTATTACAGACCAGTACACAGGTATCACAGCCCAGTACACAGGTACCTCAGTGTACTCGTCCGGCGGCTCTCTCTCCCTTGTCGGCAGGAATCATAGGCATGTATGCAGTCCCAGCACATCTGCCAGTCCCGCCCCTGCTCCTGACCAATCAGTGACTGTCTGTCTGGCTGGCGCACATCTATGCACTTTAATGGCTGACCAATGGGCTTTGGGAATTGCTGTCAGCTGACAGCAAATATCTCCCATAAAGCCGGGACAGCACATATACCGGCGCACCATATTTTTTTTTTGAGGAATCAGCAAGGGGGGAGCGTGGGGGGAGCGGCGCACTAGCACCCTCTATGGAGGAGCCGCCGCTGTTGTGCAATGTTAACTAGATACTTCAATAGATAAGCAAAGGGAAAATTCTCATAGTAAAAGAATGCATAAAAATAAAATTAAAAAAAATATATGAAAAAGCTGCATATACCAAAACGTTTTCAGGATATTTAAACAAAGGGTGTTTTCTGTTTTATATGATAGTACTAATTTCAAGGACCTCATTAAGGCCCATAGGCGATAATGCAATAAGTTGACAGGGTATGATCTGTTTCCATTTGGGATAATGGCAGCTGTTATTATTATTATTACAATTACACAGGATTTATACAGTGCCAACAGTTTGCACATCGCTTAACAAAATGAAGGCAGAAATTACAGTTACATTACAATTTGGTACAAGAGGAAGAGGGCCCTGCTCGTTAGTGCTTACAATCTAAAAGGGAGGGTCAATTGATACAAAGGGTAATAACTGTGGGGGAGGAGCTGATGGAGAAAGTAAAACCGTGTATTAGTTAGAAGCATGATAGGCTTCTTTAACCACTTCCTTACTGGGCACTTAAACCTCCCTCCAGCCCAGACCAATTTTTGGCTTTCAGCGCTGTCGCATTTTGAATGACAATTGCGCGGTCGTGCGACGTTGTACCCAAATAAAATTTGCGTCCTTTTTTTCCCACAAATAGAGCTTTCTTTTGGTGGTATTTGATCACCTCTGTGTCATTTCTGATCGCCGCAATAAACAAAAAATGAGCGACAATTTTGCAAAAAAGAACAATATTTTTTACTTTTTGCTAAAGTACAAATCCATTAAAAAAAATTATTCATCAGTTTTGGCCGATATATATTCTTCTACATATTTTTGGTAAAAAAAAAAATCGCAATCGGCGTATATTGATTGGTTTGCGCAAAAGTTATCGCGTCTACAAACTGGGAATTGATTTATGGCATTTTTATAATTTTTTTTTTTTTTTTACTATGATGGACATTTTTTACACATTTTTTGGACCAATGACATTTATACAGCGATCAGAACTTTAAATATCCACTGATTACTGTGTAAATGTCATTGGCAGTGAAGGGGTTAACCCGCAGGGGGCAGTGAAGGGGTTAAATATGTTCCCTGGGTGTGTTCTAACTGTGGGGGGGCAGGGCTGGCCGGGACATAACAGATCTAACTGATCCCAGTGACAGGGATCAGTAGATCTGGTATGTCCCCTGTCACAGAACGGGGAACCGCTGTGTTTACATCGGCGGTTCCCCGTTCTGAGGCTGCCAAAAGAGATTGGCGGGTCTCGCCAGGGGGCACGCGAGGAGCGTGCACAGGGGACAACGTCCATGGAGACTTGTTTGGCCAGTCCATCACCTTTACTCTCAGCTTCTTTAGCAAGGCAGTGGTCATCTTGGAGGTGTGTTTGGGGTCGTTATCATTTTGGAATACTGCCCTGCGGCCCAGTCTCCGAAGTGAGGGGATCATGCTCTGCTTCATTATGTCACAGTACATGTTGGCATTCATGGCTCCCTCATTGAACTGTAGCTCCCCAGTGTCAGCAGCACTCATGCAGCCCCAGACCATGACACTCCCACCACTACGCTTGACTGTAGGCAAGACACACTTGTCTTTGTACTCCTCACTTGGTTGCCGCCACACACACTTGACACCATCTGAACCAAATAAGTTTATCTTGGTCTCATCAAACCACAGGACATGGTTCTGGTAATCCATGTCGTTAGTCTGCTTGTCTTCAGCAAACTGTTTGCGGGCTTTCTTGTGCATCATCTTTAGAAGAAGCTTTCTTCTGGAATGACAGCCATGCAAACCAGTTTGATTCAGTGTGAGGCATATAGTCTGAGCACTGACAGGCTGACAACCCACCCCTTCAACCTCTGCAGCAATGCTGGCAGCACTCATACGTCTATTTCCCAAAGACAACCTCTGGACATGATGCTGAGCACGTGCACTCAACTTCTTTGGTCGACCATGGAGAGGCCTGTTCTGAGTGGAATCTGTCTTGTTAAACCACTGTATGGTCTTGGCCACCATGTTGCAGCTCAGTTCCAGGGTCTTGGCAATCTTTTTATAGCCTAGGCCATCTTTATGTAGAGTAACAATTCTTTTTTTCTGATCCTCAGAGAGTTCTTTGCCATAAGGTGCCATGTTGAACTTACAGTGAACAGTATGAGAGAGTGAGAGTGATAACACCAGATTTAACACACCTGAGACCTTGTAACACTAATGAGTCACATGACACAGAGGAGAGAAAATGGCTAATTGGGCCATTTGTGAGTTTTAGGAGAGCAGTTTCTGTGGAATGCTGTGGACGAAATCCAGACTGAAGGGGATCAAGAAGGTTATTCTCAATGAGGTGGTTGCTCAGTCGGTTGTAGACTAAACATTCAAGGAGTTGGGAGGCAAAAGAAAGTAAGGAGATGGGTCTTAGGTTGTTAAGATTAATGGGGTCAGGTGAGGCATTTTTTGGTATGGGAGTGACTAGTGCATGTTTCAGAAGGTTGGGGGAGATGCCTGTAGAGAGAGAGAGGTTGAAGATATGAGTTAAAGAGCGTAGGATAGAGTCGGAGGGTGACCTTATTATTATTATTATTATTATTACTTCCTCTATAGTAGTTGGGTTAAACAAGAGTATTGATTGTGCAGGAGGACAAAGAGGGTAAAGTGAGGGAGATATCTGTAGAGTGGAGATCTCAAGATGAATTATATCAATCTTATTTTTAAAGTGATTAGCAATCTCCTGGGCAGTGAGTAAGTTAGTGGGTGGAGGTAATCAAGGACGAAGTAGAGCGTTAAAGGTAGAAAAGAGTTAACAGGTGATGTGAGAGGGTGTTAATAAGAATGATAAAGTAAGTCTGTTTGGCAGTGTGGAGGCAGGAATGGTATTTTTGGAGGGCAGATTTATATTGGCTGAAATTTTGCTGCGACTTAGTCTTACGCCACAGACGCTTGAGAGCGCAGTTCCGGGGCCTGATTTTGTGTGTAGTGAGGGGGGCCAAGGTATCCAGGGTGGATGACAGTGAACTGTTGTAGATAGAAGTGGCCAGGTTGGGGCAGGAGAAGGATGAGATTTTGTCGTAGAGACAATCTGAAGCAGAAAAAAAAAAAGAAGGGTTAAGATGGCGAAGGTTTCTACCGGTAATTGTTAGGTAGTTGGAAGGCAAGGGGGAGGAAGACAAGGGGAGAGTGAAACCAATAAGGTGGTGATCAGAGAGAGGAAAGAAAGGAACATTGGAGAGGTTGCGCGGAGTGCATAGGTAGGAGAATATGAGGTTAAGGCAGTTGCCATCACAGTGAGTAGAAGCATGTGTCCATTGTTTTAGGTGATAAGAGGAGGTTAGGCTCAGAAATTTAGAATTAGAGGGAGTGATGAGATTAACAGGGATGTTGAAGTCACCAAGAACGATTGTTGGAATTTCAGAAGAGAGAAAGAAGGGTAGCCAGGCAGAGAAGTCGTCAAGGAAGCTTGATACCGGTCCATGAGGAGAGGGACAGAGAGGGGGGTGGATGAAGAACTTGAAAATTACTTTGGGGGGATAAGAGGATTCCAATACCACCTCCTTTCTGTCCACTAGGCCTGGGAGAGTGAGTCCACAGGAGGCCACCATGGGAGAGGACAGCAGGAGAAGGAAAGTCAGATGCTTGAAGCCAGGTCCGTTTGTGATAAATAGGTAAGGGACGGTGGTAAGTTTATTACAAACAGAGCAAGCATTCCAAAGGGCACAGGAGAAGGGGAGGCTGGTTCTAGGCAGAAGAGGAATAGAAATTAGATTGTGTGGATTGCGGCTGCTGTCAGAGGATAGGGGGTGCAAGGTATGTGGCCAAAGGTAGATGATGGTGGTCCAGGATTTGGGGAAATATCTCCCGAAGTTAGGAGAAACAGAAGGGTGAGAGAGGTGATATGCAAATGTGACTTATGTGGGGGGACACTTCTCAGTGTCTTTGAGGTTTTATTGGTATGTGGGTTCAAAATTAGCAGAAGCTGATGAGTGCAGTAATAAGGTGAGGACAGGATTGAGGGTGATATATCTAAGCTGTGGGGTGGGGAAGAGGGGTGAAGGAGAAAGATTTTAAGGAGAGAAGATGCAACTGTAAGAAGGAAAAAGTAGGGAGTACATGATACAGAGTGGTGAGATTAAGATGCAGACTGGAAGAGAGATGGAACAGTTCTATGAGGAATCAGGTCACCTGTAGCCTGTTTAGTGTTTTGCAGTATTCTGTTCTGGTTTTTCGCTTTGTGCATTCGCTGAAGTGCTGAGCCGAAGTGTAATACTTAATCCAATATGAATACTTTATCCAAGATGATAGTTGCCAATGTAATCCCTGCCTGTGCAGACCACGGCCTGCACAGACCTTAGGGAAGGCCTAAATTTATACTGAGTTGAGTCGGGGTATTGCCAATTAATCAATCAGGATTGTATAGGAGGGACACACTGCTAACAGAACTTCTCACACCAAAGGCAGACTACAAAACATAGCAAGAGAGTAGGAGGTCATGGTTATAAAGATAAGATAGGCTCATAGTTTAGGTATAGACAATAAGAAAGCCAAACAAACATCACAGTGATATGGACAGAGGTAAAGAACTTGAAGGCAGCAACGATTACCATTAAGCATATTAAAAACAGTGAAGCAGTTGCAATTAAAGATGGAGCTTGAAGGCAGCAAAGATTAGCATTAAGCATATTTAAAACAGTTGCAAATAAAGATGGAGCTTGAAGGCAGCAAAGATTACCATTAAGCATAACATTTAAAACAGTTAATAGCTAACAGCTAATACAGCAAATAACAGTTAACAATTAACAGCTGTTAAGATATAAATAAAAGTTACCTCTTGCAGGTTTAAAGTGACAGGAGGAGATTGTGGCATTGGTTTGATGGATATGCTCTAGATCAAGAAAAAGGAAAGATGTAGGGCAACTGACTGAAAGATAATCCAAATGGGGCATTGTTGCAATATTGTACAAAAGGGGGTATAGACCCAAAATATATTTTATATATAAAATAAAGAATGTTGGACCAGATGTAAGTATCCTCCCAATATCCCATTGTGAGGTTGGCAAAACTTGGTGCAAGATTAGAGTAGTGCCCTTATGTACTTTGGGAAGGTAGTAAAAACAGGGAAGCACCAGAGCAGTGCCTTGAGTCTGTAAATACAACTGATCAAGGAAGGAAAAGTAGTTGTATTCTAATGTAAATTTATAGCTATCCAGAATAACTTGTGCTTGTTTATAATTTAATTTCAGGCAATGCACCAGGTGGTATGTTAGAGCTGACAGGCCAGCTTAATGTGGGATGAAAACAAAAACCACTGAAGATGATGGATCGGCTGAAGGAACGGCATTGGGTGGTGTTTGAGATCTGTTATTTCCGGTCACCTGGAACACAGGTGGAGCTGTAACTGGCGATTCTTATGCAATATATGCTGATCCTTGTCTTCTTTGATGTAAGTGCAATACAACCTTCTTTTTTAACCACTTCCCGACCGCCGTATGCAGAATGACGGCCGGGAAGTGGTTCAGTTATTCTGACTAGGCGTCATATGATGTCCTCAGGATAACAAGCCGCCGCGCGCCCGGTGGTGTGGGAGATCAGTCTGACCCCCCGCAATACCGATCTCGGTAAAGTGCTTCCATCCGAAGCACTTTACCATGTGATCAGCCATGACCAATCACGGCTGGTCACAGTGTAACACAGGAAAGGGACACAATGTGACACTGGTCGGCACTAACCAGTACCGACTAGTGTACCATTTCACGAAGCCTACCTTCGTGAAATGGCTCTAGCCATAACGCCCCCCAGTCTGACTAGAGGGTGTGGTGGCCCGCGCGCCGCCGAACAATAGGACTCCTGTAGTATACTGCGGATCAGTCTTATTGACTTGGTGAAGGGCCGGCAGTAAGACGTATGCCGCCAGCCCTTCACCAATTTTTTCTTCCAACATAACGTGAATGTAGTTTCTTCTGTTCCTAGTCGTATATAACGTATTCTTAGCGGTCAATGTCGAGGTGGACACAAGGTCCACTGGCCTTTA
>BLSH010215035.1:303780-317392 GCA_018402905.1 Glandirana rugosa | reverse complement strand
TTGGTGGTACAGAATTTTCTAAAAAACTACCCGGATGTGTCAGAGCTGTTACATAAAGTGCGGGCCATCTGTGCGAACTTTTGGCGTTCTCACCCTGCTGCTGCTCGCCTGTCTGCCCTGCAGCGGAACTTCGGCCTTCCCGCTCACCGCCTCATATGCGACGTGCCCACGAGGTGGAACTCCTCCTTGCACATGCTGGAGAGACTGTGCGAGCAGCAGCAGGCAATAGTGGAGTTTCAGCTGCAGCACACACGGGTCAGTCGCTCTGCGGAACAGCAACACTTCACCACCAACGAGTGGGCCTCCATGCGAGACCTGTGTAGCGTATTGCGGTGTTTTGAGTACTCCACCAACATGGCCAGTGCCGATGACGCTGTTCTCAGCGTTACTATCCCACTTCTATGTCTCCTTGAAAAAACACTTCGGGCTATGATGGAAGAGGATGTGGCACAGGAGGATGAGGAGGAAGAGGGGTCATTTCCACGGTTATCAGGCCAGTCATTTGCAAGTGGCTCGGAGGGTGGGTTCCTGCACCAGCATAGGCCAGGTCAAAAATATTCAAGCCAGGGCACAGTTCTGGAGGACGTGGAAGATGAGGAGGAGGATGAGGAGGAATCACAGCAGGGTGTGACACTATTTTCCCATCCCCATTTTTTTGTAGGGCATTTGCCCTACTCTTACCCCCATTTTACTTCCTTTTGCAGCCCTCTAGCACTTGCCAGGACTTTGTTACAGCCATTTTTGTGCCTAAAAGTTCGGGTCCCCATTGACTTGAATGAGGTTCGGGGTCCGGGATAAAGTTCGGGCAACGTTCAGTGCCGAACCTGGACTTTTTCCTAAAGTTCGTTCAGACCCTCTGAACCCGAACGTCCAGGTGTTCGCTCAACTCTAGTCTGTATACCTATTCCAGTTGGCTTTGCTGAAGACTTATGTGCTATACAAAGCATCAGAACGGACTGGATCCTTCCTTAAATTCCAGGAAGAGATCGTCATAGACCTTCTGTTTCCAGATGGTGCTGCACCCCATCTTCCCAATCCAAATGTAGTGAGCTGGCTGCATGGGCGGCATTTTTCACATGGCATCCCTGGTACCCCTACCAACCGAGCCCCCCAAAAAAGAAGTTGTTTGCAGACGATGCCAATACAGGCGTGATATCCGTTTTTATTGTCCCCCCTGTCCTGACCAGCCTGGTGTTTGCATCAGTGACTGTTTCCAGCGCTGCCATACACTAGTTGAGTATGAGCGTAGGGTACAGCACTATACAGGAACAGGGTACACTTTCATGTGGTCTCCAAAGATGTCACCTCATTTTGAGAGACCCTAACCTGGAACCATTATTGTTTAAAAAAAAAAGCGTACCAAAAAAAAAATAATTATACATTTTTTTTAAAACATCAAAAAAATAAAAAATGTTATAAAAACCAAAAAAATGTAAAATAAAAAAGCCAAAACAGTTGTCAGTTTCTTGTTCTTCTCTCTCTATTGTTTCTTCCTATTCTCTCTCTATTGTTCTCTCTCTATTGTTACTGTTTTTTATGCATACCTGTAATGTTTTGTTACTGTTTTTTATCATATTTTCTTTGCAGGTATGTCAGTTTTTTATACATTATTGCTTACCTGTAATGTTTTATTGTTACTGTGTTTTATAATGTCTTCTTTGCAGGTATGTAATTTTTTTATGTTACTGTTTCTTGTGTTTTATTAATCTTTTTTGCTTTTCAGGTACGCCATCCAGCTGCAGCACTGATTTATCTATGGTGACAGCAACAGTGTTTGCTCCCACCATACGAAAATCAGCGAGACCAGCGCTGTAGAAGGTGGTTTCACCACCACAGTTAAAAAAGAGCATATAGGAGGTGGAGCCTGACATCGAGGGAGGAAGACGTGACTTCTCCCAGCTCCAGACGGACAGCACAATATCCGCGGCCATCCGCCTGCTAGAGACCGGCTTTCTCCGGCATCGACCCCCGGGTGATCCCCCTGGCCCTTGGCTGCAATCTGAGCTGACGCCCGTGGTGATCCGTAGCTGTGCTGCGGAGCAAGAGAGAGCCCTCGGTCGCCCACAGTGTAGACGCCGCCTTCTTTGCGGCCTAGTCCGGCCGCATCCAGCGAGTCAGTCGGCTGAACGGTGGTGATAATACGCCGACAGAAAGGACACACCCGCCAACTAAACGGAGGTACGGCTTCCCGTTCATATCCCCTTCCACCGGGACTACCACCTGCAGTGAGACCCCCCTTATAGGCCACAACGGTACACTGCAAGGCCGGTACCATATAACACAGCTCTTCTGTGACACCCCCCACAAATAGGAGGACGTCTAAAGGAGCCCCCACGGGTGTCTGCAGCCCCCCCGGATTACATCTCTGCCCCCAAAGTGGCCCGCTTTCATCTTTCACCTGCCTGCTGATTGGTAGCAGTGAAGGCAGCCGACACTTACTATAATTGTGCAGAACGATATTGTATCTTTTTAATGACCCCCTTTTAAGAGACAAACACTTTGCTATTCACAGGATATTAACACAAATCTTCGTTCCTATATATGGAAATGGAGATGACAGCCTAAAACAGGAGCATATACTAAGGGGGTCTTTTTCTGCTCTTTTAAAGAAACATCACAACGTACAACTGCTATACAAGATTAGAATTAAAAAACAAGCAACCCAGTATATAAATCAAATGAAATGAAGATTACTGGTATCAGTGCTCTCGATGCAAAACACTAATGTATATATATATTAATGATTAATACAAATGTTCATATAGAGTATAACACAAATTAACATATTAAAAATTCAAAATATCTGTGCAGAGAAAATAGCCGCCACTTTAAATATCACAAATCATAACATACTACACCCCACATAATAAATGCAAAAACATAAACACATAAGGCTTACACCTTATGTGTTTATGTTTTTGCATTTATTATGTGGGGTGTAGTATGTTATGCTATACAAGATGGGTACTGCTTCGCGACCAACCTCTGCCCCAGGCTTGTAGGCTCTACGCAGAAAGTATATATTAGAACATATTATGACATATACATATCTTCAAAATTACATACATTGTCAATTTTATCCAAATTGCCCCTTCGTGTAGTATGCTTACTTGTAGTGGCCAAGGTAGAGCCTACAAGAGAATAGTCCAGAGGAAGCCTACTGCGAAACGCGTTGACTATTCCAGCTTTGCTCATATGCTCATAGTTTTGGTACTATGTATCATCTTTTTTGCAATGTGCAATATAGCTAATCGTGTAGACATTACTGTATAGGTTCCCTGTAAATTGGGGGTATATATATGGTCCATTGGATGTTGGATTTTGTTTTTATCTTTTTGTATATGTCGAACTATATTAAACACAATAAATGTTATGCTTTATAAATCCCATTGGTCTTGTGTGTGCCCATAAAGTCCATTTTGATTCACATGGGTTTATCCCATAACTTTTGTTTTTCTTAAAAGCCTTAGGAATTGGCATTCACATGATGAACTTTATACTGGCTCTCTATTCCAATCCGACGGCAAGAGTCCAGGTTAACGGCCACCTATGGCACACCTTCCCCATAGCTAATGGTACTAGACAGGGGTGCCTTCGCCCTCCGTTGATCTTTGTATTGACCCTAGAACCCTTCCTGTGCAGCATTAAAGATAACCCTGATATTAAAGGCATACATGTACGAGATAAGACCTATAAATTAGCGGCCTTTGCAGATGACATCTTGTTATTTCTATCCTATCCACACACTACTCTTCCCAACTTACTACAAGAGCTATCCTGCTTCAAAACAATTTCAAGTTTGCAAATCAATCTAGAGAAATCCAGAGCCCTCAATATTTCCCTCCCTCACGCTACCCTAGAACAATGTAAACAAAATTATTCCTTTATATGGGAGTCGAAAGCCATTACATATCTAGGAATTCAACTTCCCACACACCTACCTGATCTATATGATAAACATTTCCAACCTATCCTACAATCACTCCAACATGACCTTAAAACCTGATCCACAGGTCTGCTTTCTTGGTTTGGTAGAGCTGCAGCCGTCAAAATGAATATTCTCCCCAGGGTGCTCTACCTCATGCAAGCAATACCCATCTCACTCCCTAAAGCCTTTTTTGCATCAATAAGGAAAGCTTGCTCAGACTTTATTTGGGCGAAAATATACCCGAGAATTATCTTAAACAGACTGTCTCTTCCAAAACTGAAAGGAGGAATAGGACTCCCAGATTTATCTAGATATCATTTAGCTTGTCAGCTCACCAGAGTGGTTGACTGGAATGTGCATGCCTCTACAAAAGCTTGGGTAGCAATTGAACAGGCTTTTTCCTCAGTCCCATTACATCTCCTACCTTGGCTACAAAGCCACACAGTCGTGAAGGATTATACACAACACCCACTCCTTCACGTCACTATACAGTCCTTTAGAAGAAGTACCTGCCTTTACGATATATCTTCAGTACCAAGCCCTCTTAAACCTATTTCACATAATCCAGACTTCCCATCAGGTGTAGAAACCCATATGTTACCTGAAATTAACCCTACTCATGACCTACGAGCCGAATTCTTTTTTCCAGAGACAGAAATTCCTGTCTTTTGAGAAACTTTTAGAGTTAACACCCACCAAACCCATTCGTTTTTGGACGTATTTGCAACTGTCCCACTTTCTAAATTTCCCCAAACAAAGAACAAACTTTGCCAGACTGCGTACGGTTTTTGAGGAGATTTGCTCTTGTGCCTCCCCTCAAAGACACTTAATCTCTGACATTTACGCCCTGCTATTCTCAAACATAGTAACCAAACACAACCTCGCTTCTAAAACATGGGAAAGGGAGCTTAACATCGATCTCACCGCTAAACAATGGGAGAATATTTTCTCTTGTGTTCACAAAGGATCTATCAATGTTTCAGCCCAAGAAAACGGGTTCAAAATATTGTCGAGATGGTACAGAACACCCCTTTTACTACACACAATAAACCAGTCCATTCCCTCCACGTGCTGGTGTTGCTCCAAATAGCCAGGTTCCTTTCTCCACATTTGGTGGACGTGCCCGAAAATAACCACCTATTGGACAGAGATACACCACTTAACTACGCAGATTACAACGTTCAAGATAGATTTCTCTCCATAACAGATGCTTCTCCACCATTCTTCAGTCCCACATGCTCAGTATAAGCGATCCCTTTCATTGCACCTTCTCAATGCAGAAAAAATGACTCTTTCTATGTTTTGGAAATCCCCAGATTCACCGACCATTCAGGAATTGTTTAGAAGAATAAATAAAATAGAGGAATTAGAAGATCTTATCCACCAAGCTCACAAGACATCACACAAATTTCGTACGACTTGGGCATGCTGGCAACACTTTAAAACCTCAGAGGAATATAGTCGATTAACAAAAGTAAAATGAAGAACCTACCCTAACACCTCTTATCCCTGCTTCGGAACACTAAATATACCCCAATACTGCTAAATGCGTATTTGGAACTTACCAACTGCCTAAAGAAACAAAAGCGTCACTAACCTATCCCCTAACCTCCGCCAGAATCATGGGTAGCTGAATAGTGATCGACACTCAAAGCCGACGTAACCGGAGAACCAATTACTAGGGAAACCAGAGCCTGAGCTCGACATTCCCCATTCCAAAAAGGCGATTAAGATCGTGAGTCAATTTGTGGATGCCCCAAGTACACACCTGTTTTTTCTATACCCATCCTATCTTTACTTAGAACCAATGTTATAATAGTTTGACTTTCATGTGCTAAACTATGCAAATATGTGAATACAGCTATTATATGTAGCGAAAAGAGTCACTGGGAATATTATTAGGTTGAGGGAAAATGGAGGGGAGGCTCTGGACTGCTGGGGTAGATCCGTCCCACATGCCCCTATCCAGTTGCAATGCTCCCAGTTGGGGCATCTGGATGGTCTGGAGGCACTGGGGTAGATCGCCTGTAGCGACATGGAACTCTTCCCTCAGGCTTGACTGGCCTCCCCCCTCAACCTGCGATCTTCTTAGGTAGGACTGTTGCTCAAGGAGTCCTGATGAAGGCTTAATATATAATAAAGCATCTAAAATGACAGTCTATATGTGAGGTAACATGCGACTATATATCCGATGCATTATCCCTCCGATGCATTATCCCTGTTAAATCTGTGATCCTAACAGTGCTGTTCATGATCATGTTGTTTGTATCCTATGTAATACTTCAATAAAAATATTTGGGGGAAAAAAAAAAAGAGCATATATGCCGGAGCATAATGGCAGTAGGTGTAAAATGGGGCGGATTGCCCCTATGCTCCGGTATATATTTTTAGAACGATGCTATGCCCATCCAGTAGGTGGATGCAGGGCGGTTTTCTAATGGTGGGCAAACCCACCGATTGATTGATTGATTCTTTTTTTTCATTTAACCCACAGGCTGCATAAAAAAAGAACATTACAACATATGCCTAACAATGACCAGCAATGCACTAGTATGTTGCCTGTCTTTGAGTGGTTTTCTCAGGCTCTCCTGTCCCACCGGGGAATGTGAGAAAGCAGCCGGTGGTTCTGCCAGCTGACCATAGAGTTGATCGAAAACTAGAATGGCTCCAATCATCTCTATGGCCTAAGAAACCGGAAGCTACAAGCATTTCATGACTTCGGTTTCGCTGGATTTAAATAGTGCTATTGGGAATTTGGGAAAGCATCTTATCACACCAATCTTGGTGTAGTCAGATGCTTTAAGGGCCGAGGAGAGATCTAGAGTCTAATAGACCCCAAATTAAAAAAAAATATATCTGACACTACCTATTTTTATAGGTTCCCATTTTTTTTTTTAAATAACAAACATGTTATACTCAGCTTCCCCTTGTGGTCACCCGTGCGGGAGTGCTTCCAAGTCCTGCTGTTGCGTGTATTCACATACAAGCGGGACTCAGCCCCGCCCCTGGCTCCCGTGTCACTGGAGTTGATTGACAGCAGCCAGAGCCACTGACTCCCCTGCTATCAATCCATCTAATGAGGACCGGAGCCGACAGATAGAGGGACAGGGCTCGTCCACGGCACAGGATCAGTTCAGGCTCAGGTAAGTAAAGGGGGGGGGCTCTGGGGGGGCTGCGGCACTTAAAAGGTTTTTCATGTTAATGCATAGAATGCATTAAGGTGAAAAAACAGGAGACTTTACAACCACTGTAAATTCCCTGTGATAACAATAAAAATGATTTAAAAAAAAAATGACAGTGTAAAAATACAATGAAAAGCAAAATGAATAATTAAAAAAAAAAAGCACCCCTGCCCCCCCCCCCCGTGCACGAGTGCAAAGGTGTACGCAAGCATTGGTCTCGTGTCGTAGGTAAACAGCAATTGCAGTAATTCTAGCAGTAGATCTCCTCTGTAAATCTAAAGTGGTAACATGTAAAGGCTTTTAAAGGTTTTTAAAAATGTATATGGCTTTTGACGCTGCACGGGTGTGCGTAATTTTTACAGCATGTCATGTTTGGTGTCTATGTACTCGGCATGAGATCATCTTTTATATTTCACCAAACATTTTGGCAATATAGTGTGTTTTTGTGCATTACAATTCAAAAAAGTGTTTTTTTTCCCCAACAATTGCATTTGAAAAATCGCTGCACAAATACTTTGTGAAAAAAAAAATGACAACACCCACCATTTTAGTCTGTAGGGCCTCTGCTTTTAAAACAATATATATATATATAATGTTTTGGGGTTCAAAGTAATTTTCTAGCAAAAAAAGTATTTTTTCATGTAAACAAAATGTGTCAGAAAAAGACTTGGTGTTTAGAGTTGGTGATGTTGGGCATAAAATGTCAGGACCGTTCAAAACCCCACAAATGACCCCATTTTGGAAAGTAGACACCCCAAGCTACTTGCTGAGAGGCATGTTGAGTCCATGGAATATTTTATTTTTTTGTCACAAGTGATTGAAAAATGACAAAAAAAAAAATACACAAAGTTGTCACTGAAATTATATATTGCTCACACATGCTCACAATTCCAGATGGGCATATGTGGAATTACACCCCAAAATACATTGCTGCTTCTCCTGAGTATGGGGATACCACATGTGTTAGACTTTTTGGGAGCCTAGCCGCGTATAGAACCCCAAAGACGAAACACCATCTTCAAGCTTTCTAAAGGCGCAAAATGGTGATTTTACTCCTCACTACCTATCATGGTTTCGGAGGCCCTGAAATGTCAAGGTAGCACAAAAGTCCACCCAAATGACCCCATTTTGGAAAGTAGACACCCCAAGGTATTTGCTAAGAGGCATAGTGAGTATTTTGCAGCTCTCATTTGTTTTGTAAAATGAAGAAAGAAAGGGAAAATGTATTTCTTTTTTTCAAATTTCAAAACTTTGTGAGAAAAAGAGAGATCTGCAAAATACTCAACATGCCTCTGAGCAAATAGCTTGGAGTATCTACTTTTCAAAATGTGGCAATTTGGGGGGGTTTTGTGGTATCTTGGCATTTCATGGCCTCCAAAACTGTAATAGGTAATGAGGAGTGAAATCAAAAATTTACACCCTTAGAAAGCCTGAATGTGGTGCTTGGTTTTCGTGGTCCTGTACGCGGCTAGACCGCCAAAAAGTCTCACATATGTGGTATCCCCATATTCAGGAGAAGCATCAGAATATATTTTGGGGTGTAATTTCACATATACCCATGGCATGTTTGAGCAATATATAATTTAGCGGCACAGTGGTGTAGTGGGTAGCACTTTCGCCCAGCAGCAAAAAGGTCACTGGTTTCAAATCCCAAACATGACCCCAGGAGTTTGCATGTTCTCCCTGTGCCTGCATAGGTTTCCTCCAGGTACTCCAGTTTCCTCCCAAACTCCAAAGACATGCTGGTAGGTTAATTGGATCCTGTCTAAATTGGCCCTAGTATGTGTATTAATGAATGTGAGTTAGGGACCTTAGATTGTAAGCTCCTTGAGGGTAGGGACTGATGTGAATGTACAATGTATATGTAAATTGCTGCATAAATTGACGGCGCTATATAAGTATATGAAATAAATAATAAATAATAGTGACAACTTTGTGAAAAAAATTGTAATTTCCCCAAAACTTGTGGAAAAATATAAAATATTCCGAGGACTCAACACTCCTCTCTGCAAATAGCTTGGGGTGTCTACGTTCAAAAATGGGTATATTTTGGGGGTTTTTTTGCTATCTGGGCATTTCATGGCCTCCGAAACTGTGATAGGTAGCGTGGAGTGAAATCAAAAGTTTACACCCTTAGAAATCCTGAAGGTGGTGACTGGTTTTTGGGGTCCTGTACGTGGCTAGACTAACAAAAAGTCTCACACATATGGTATTCCCGTATTCAGGAGAAGCAGCAGAATGTGTTTTGGGGTGTATTTTCACATATACCCATGGCATGTGTGATCAATATATCAGCTCAGTGACAACTCTGTGTAAATTTTTTTTTTGTCATTTATAAAAAAAATTAAATATTCAATGGGCTCAACATGCCTCTCAGCAAATTCCTTTGGGTCTCTATTTTCCAAAATGGGGAGGTTTTGTACTACCCTTCCATTATAGCACCTCAAGAAATAAGATAGGCAGTCATAAAATAAAAGCTGCGTAAATTCCAGAAAATGTACCCTAGTTTGTAAACACTATAACTTCTGCGCAAAGCAATAAATATAAGCTTATTGACTTTTTTTTACTCGAGATATGTGGCTGAATGCATTTTGGTAAAAATGTTTGACTGAAATTGAGTTTATTGTATTTTTTTCATAACAAAAAGTGGAAAATATCATTCTTTTTCAAAATTTTTGGTCTTTTTTCATTTATATTGCAAAAAATAAAAAACGCAGAGGTGATCAAATACCACCAAAAAAAAGCTCTATTTGTGTGGAAAAAAGGATGCAAATTTTGTTTGGGTACAGGATTTCATAACCGCGCAATTACCTGTTAAAGCAGCGCAGTGCCAAATTGTAAAAAATGCTCTGGTCATTAAGGGGGTAAATCCTTCAGAGGCTGATGTGGTTAAAGCGGAGTTCCACCCAGTTAAAAGTCAGCAGCTACAAAACGTAAAGCTGCTGACTTTTAACAATCGGACACTCACTTTTCCCAGGCTTCAGCGATGTGGTCACCCAAGGGCTCTATCCTGTCCCCCTCCCCTCGGCGGTGCCTGCATCACAAGTGTGGGCACCCGGCTTTGGCTTCAAAGCCGAACGTGCACTGCACATGCGCAAGTCACGCTGCGCCTTGTGAATGGCTGGCGTATCTTACGGGACCTGTGATGTGTCTCAGAAGATCGCAGAGAGGGAGCGGAGGAAGACAAACTTCTTTCTAGCTCTGCGGCTCTATTATTTAGCTTGATTTAAAAAGTACCTTTTCAGCAGCAGGAGTTTCTCCCTCTTAAGGGTCCTTTCACATATACTGTATGGTTTGATCAGTACAGTCACTTTTTTCAAAGAAAAAACGGATGAAGTCTACATCAGTTTTTCAACCGTTTTTCATCCGTTTTTTTTTTTTTGATCAGTACAGTCACTTTTTTCAAAGAAGAAACGGATGAAGTTTACATCAGTTTTTCATCCATTTTTTTATCTGCCAGCTTAACTACTTGAGTCCCGTAGTCATCATTTCATGCAAAAACGGACCGTTCGTCCGTTTACATCCATTTTTCGTCCAATTCCGTTTTTTTAACGGATGAAAAATAGGGCTTTAATCGGTTAAAAAAAAACGGATGATGACAGAAGCGGATGAAAATAGATGAGCATCCATTTTTTCATAGGAATGCATTGATGTCCGTTACTCATCCATCAACGGATGGATGAAAAATGGACGAATGTATGTGTGAAAGGGGCTTAACTGTGTGAGAAAAACATGGGATTATGGGTACAGCTTATACCCATAAACCCATGTTTTTTCCTTGTAGTTAAGAGGGCTGTGCTGGAAGGGAGCAAATGTATTTTAGACACGCCCCCTTCCATGACACTGCAGTGAGAGGAGAGGCTCTACTGCAGCATTTTTATTGGACAGCTTGGGCCAGTGCTTTACCATTAGTCTAAGGCTCCAAGCTGTCTATTGAGCTCAGTGCCTCTGACAAGAAGTCTGCTGCAAACAGAGTGTGCCAGCTTGTATTTAAACTGGTCGCGCTGTATGTAGCTTTTGACAGGCTGTGCATGGAGCCCCGTATCTCTGGAACCATAGGTGATAGGAGCCCCAAATTTTAACCAGTGGTGGGGTAGGACTTTGACTACCAAATTTGGAGTCTCTGTGACCCCAGCTCACTAAGCTATGACCTTCGAAGCTCAATGTTTTTTTTTTATGTCCATGGCTCTGCCACACCTGCCTCCCTTGACTGCACGTCTCTGCTTAAGTTCCACCTTTGCTACTGCTCCTGGCCTCAGTGTTTTGGCTGTTTCTGCTTGTATGCTGCTTGTCATGCAGCTGCCTGACTCTGTAGCCATTTTCTCTTGATCTTGCTCTTGCCCTTCCCCTGTACCCAGTATCCTGCTACCTTGTTCCCACCCCAGTTTTGTTTTCCCCCTGCTCTTCCCTGCCTTGTGTGTTTCTCAAGTGTACATTTGTATGTATATAGTTTGTTAGGTTTCTGGTTAGGCATTTTGTCACTTAGTTTTGATATTCATGCATTCTCGTGTTTATTGTTGGTACGTGGTCATTGTTCACTGTAAATAAATATCACTTTGTATATATACATGGTCTGGTCCTAGTTTTCTTGTGTAGCTACATTTATCTGGTCTCCCAGCTGCTGATTCCTGTTACAGAGGTCCAAAATACTGAATTCTTCCCTTATCAGATGATCCCTAATTATTAACCCTTTTCTGAACAATTGTAAGGGTAGTTAATACCAAGGATTGAGAGGAACTAGTCTCCCCAAAAATAGCTGGATTTTATGGGCACACCAAAGGATGGAGATACAGCAAATTAAAATGAATATACTTTATTTAAAAATGGCATAAAAATGTACATATACAAATAAAAATAGAAAGCACCCTCGTAAGAAAAGGACTGAACACAACCCATAGGACAAGGAAAGGAAAGGCGAAATGGGTTATTGTATAGTCTAGGTAGGGTAAACAATTATCTAAAATTATATAAATATGGACCCAAACATGACTCCATCCTGGTCTGTCGATGCGTTTCGCTTTAAGACAAAGCTTCTTCAGGACACAATGGAGTGGGTGCTGATGTTTGTAAGAGAAAAAACATATATTACATACATGAAAGGTAAGTATTGCAATATCACACATATTTGTTATCAAAAAATAATTATAAATAGTAAACAATGGTCTGGTATATAATATCGCTTTAAATGGTAAAAAAAAACAACAGCAACACCAAAAAACAATAAAAAAAAACACAAAACAAACAAAAAAAAACACCATGTAATGATCATGCTTGCCTGTTCAGCTCAGCCCAAATAAGTGTATGGAGCCATTACAGTGTTTCCCCACTTTCTATAAAAATAGAACAACACGGGTATAAGAAATGTATCCTACAGTACACAATGCAAAGTTGAAAACTAATAAGGGTATGGTAATGCATTCTTACCTGAATAGGCAATTTTGCTGAATAAGCATAGGAACAGCCAGGTGTTGGAAATAATCAACCCTTTAATATGGTAAGTGGTGACAGGTCTATATAGCTAACACAAAAAAACAAAAACAAAGAATATGTGTAGGCAATCAAGCAAAATGTGTGGTTAAGGCAGAAGCAGATGAGCATGACCGCTTCATAGAATCAAATACAAGGAGCAAATTCTCCTGAACTGCATCAATAATGCTATGAGCTACAAGCCCTTTCTATAAGATATTAGGTGGCTTAATCAGTGATCTATGTGTCTGCATTCTTTATATCTTTTAGCACTGGCTGTATATGAATCACATCTCTGTGACGACTGCACATGCTCCATGGGTGTAATTGAGGCTTTATAACTCCCCTTCTGGGTGTAAGTCTGCTTTTACATTCTGTTTTACAGGATGTTGATTCTACCTTCATGTTAGGTGTAGAGTTGAGCGGGTCCGTACCGAACTTTGGGGTGTCCGTGACCCGGACCCGAACATGGACATTTGAAAAAAAAATTTGGGTTCGGGTATTTGATCACGCATGTTGAATAGCTGCAGGGCAGCCAATCAACAAACGTTTCACTGGTTTGCCCTTAGAAGCCATCACAGCCATGCCTACTAATGGCATGGCTGTGATTGGCCAGTGCATCATGTGACCCAGCCTTTGTATAAGCTGAAGTCACGTAGTGCTGCATGTCACATGCTCTCAGGCTAGTCTAGGGAGAGGATGCCGCCGGTGCTGTGAGGGACAGATTGCAGATAATAATAACATCTCATCCTGCATTACAGAACGATCTGATTCTGGACTAGGAAGAGATTACTACTACTGCTGAGGGACACATTGCAGATCTCATCCTGGATTACAGAACGATCTGATTCTAGACTAGGTAGAGTCTACTGTTTTGAGGGACAGATTGCAGATCTCATCCTGCATCACAGAACAATCTGATTCTGGACTAGGTAGAGTCTACTGCTTTGAGGGACAGATTATTGGTAATCATCCGTACCGACACTACCGAAGATTCCCGTTTGGTCACTTTGCAAACAACTAACCGACGGGACGT
>BLSH010215035.1:270946-288133 GCA_018402905.1 Glandirana rugosa | reverse complement strand
AATACTGCATGGGGGGCACAGAGGACACTACAGTGGGGGGTGTGAAGGGGACAGAGGACACTACAGTGGGGGGGTGTGAAGGGGTCAGAGGACATTGCATGGGGGCAGGGGACACTACAGTGGGGAGGAGGTGAAGGGGTCAGAGGACATTGCATTGGGGGCGCAGAGGTTACCACAGTGGGGGTGTGAAGGGGACAGGGGACACTGCTTTGGGGGTGCACAGGACACTGCAATAGTAGGAGGGGCAGAGAACCCTACTGCAGGGTGGAGGGGGGCAGAGGACACTATAGTGGGGGGTGTGTAATGTGAAAGGGGGCAGGACACTGCTATGGGGAGGCAGACGACACTATTGTATGGGGGCAGAGGTACCTACTGTGGGAGGAAGGAAGGAAAAGTACTGTGTGGGGGGGTAAGGCTGATGTCACAATCCTGGCGGTGGAGTCTGGTTTGTGTGGGGAGCAACCTCTCTTACTATCTTGATTTGGGAGCCCCTGAAGGTGGGAACAGGAGGCTCGGGATTGCGGGATGGCATGAGGGCTTGGCTGGTAGCAGGTACTTGCAGAGTAGGCTTCATAGAGGCTCGTGCAGAGATGGTAGAGTAGTGGTGCAGGCCGGGTCGGCAACGTTCTGGCTATGCGGCACAAAAGGAGCAGGCGGATGGATGGTACAGAAGGGATCAGGCAGAAGAGTGGTCGTGGACAAGCTGAGGTCAGTACAGGTGGAAAACATGGGTGGTCAGATCAAGCCTGGGGTCACAGGAACAGGAAATGCACAGGTTCAGATCACTGGGAAACACAGGGTATACTGTAGAATGGACAGCACTGGCTGCAGGGTGCTGTCAGCTTAAATGGGCCGTTTGACGCCAATGCCGGCGCATACGCGCGCGCACACGAGCGCATAGGCACACGCACTACGTGCGCCTGCGCACAGGCTTCCAAACCGAATTCCAGGGGCAACAGTTGTTTCCTGACAGCTGAGCTGCCAGGCACTGAATAGGCTGAGCTTCAAGGCACTCAACAGGCTGAGCTGCCGGGCACTAAAAAGGTTGAGCTGCCGGGCACTAAACAGGCTGAGCTGCCAGGCATTAAAAAGGCTGAGCTGCCGGGCACTAAACAGGCTGAGCTACCAGGCACTAAACAGGCTGAGCTGCCAGGCACTGAACAGGCTGAGCTGCTGAGCACTAAACAGGCTGCATTAATAGGCACTGAACAGGCTGCACAGATGTACAGTAAACATGCTGCACAGATGGACACTAAATAGGCTGCACAGATGGACACTAAACAGGCTGCACTGATGGCCACTAAACAGACTGTGCTGATGGGCACTGAACTGGCTGAGCTGATGGGCACTGAACAGACTGCATTGATGTGCACTGAATAGGCTGAGCTGATGGGCACTGAACAGGCTGCATGGATGACCACAAAACAGGATGCATTGATGGGCACTGAACAGGCTGCATTGATGGACACTGAACAGACTGCATTGATGGACACTGAACAGGCTGAGCTCATTGGGCACTGAACAGAGTGCATTGATGGGCACTGAACAGGCTGCATTGATGGGCACTGGACAGGCTGAGCTGATGGGTGCTGAACAGGGTGCTTTGATGGCCACTGAACAAGATGCATTGATGGCCATTGAACAGGCTAAGCTGATGGACACTGAACAAGCTGCATTGATGGCCACTGAACAGGCTGCATTGATGGGCACTGAAAATAATGCATTGATGGGCACTGAACAGGCTGCATTGATGGCCATTGAACAGGCTAAGCTGATGGACACTGAACAAGCTGCATTGATGGCCACTGAACAGGCTGAGCTGATGGGCACTGAACAGACTGCATTGATGGGCACTGAACAGGCTGCATTGATGGGCTCTGAACAGAGTGCATTGATGGGCACTGAACAGGAAGAGCTGATGGGCGCTGAACAGGCTGCTTTGATGGGCACTGAACAGGATGCATTGATGGACATTGAACAGGCTAAGCTGATGGGCACTGAACAAGCTGCATTGATGGGCACTGAACAGGCTGAATTGATGGGCACTGAACAGACTGCATTGATGGTCACTGAACAGACTGCATTGATGGGCACTGAACAGGCTGAGCTGATGGGCACTGAACAGGCTGAGCCGATGGGCACTGAACAGGCTGTATTTATGGGCACTGAACAGGCTGAGCTGATAGCCACTGATGAGGCTGCATTGATAGACACTGGTGAGACTGCATTTATGGACACTGGTGTAACTGCACTGATGGGCACTGATGAGGCTGAGCTGATGGGCATTGGTGAGGCTGCATTGATGGGCACTGATCAGGCTGCATTGATGAACACTGGTGAGGCTGCACTGATGGGCATTGATGAGGCTGAGCCGATGGGCACTGATGAGGCTGAGCTGATGGGCACTGGAGAGGCTGCATTGATGGACACTGGTGAAGCTGAGCTGATTGGTAGTGGTGAGGCTGCGCTGATGGGCACTGATGAGGTTGCATTGATGGTCACTGGTGAGGCTGCATTGATGGACACTGGTGAGGCTGCATTGATGGGCACTGATCAGGCTGCATTGCTGGGCACTGGTGAGGCTGCATTGATTGGCACTGGTGAGGCTGCATTGATTGGCACTGATGAGGCTGAACGGATGGGCACCGATGAGGCTGCGCGGATGGGCACTGGTGAAGCTGGGCTGATGAGCACTGGTGAGTATAAAACACTCTTGAACGTGTTTTAAAATGCATGGTTTTCCCTTTAATGAACAATAAAATAACAAGGTTATGCGTTTGGGTTGGTATAATAATGCTAAGGGGCTGGTATGAAATGATTTTCAGAAATAACGTGTGCATCATACAATCTTTACATAAACACATACCACATACACTGCATATATCATTTGAGGAAAATATGTTTATAAAATAGTTTACTATATGCCAATAAAAAATAAATAAAAAATATGTCCCCGGACTTCATTTTAAAAATCTGGTCACCTTATATGACACTGCAGTGAGAGGAGAGGCTCCACTGCAGCGTTTTTATTGGACAGCTTGGGCTTTACCATTAGTCCAAGGCTCCAAGCTGTAGATTGAGCTCAGTGCTTCTGGCAAGGAGTCAGAGACACTATGAGCTCCCCCTCTCAGTCTGTTGCAAACAGAGTGTGCCAGCTTGTATTTAAACTGGCCACGCTGTATGTAGCTTCTGACAATCTGGGCATGGAGCCCCATATCTCCGGAACCATAGGTAATAGGAGCCCCAAATTTTGACCGGTGGTGGGGTAGGAATTTGACTACCAAATGTAGGGTCTCTGTGACCCCAACTCACTGAGCCATGACCCTCGAAACTGGATCATGTTTTTTTTTTTTTATGTTCATGGCTCTGCCTCCCCTGACTGCACGTTCCTGCTTAAAGTGGTAGTAAACCCTCCTATCACTTTCAGCCAAGGAAGCTGCCATCTTAGCCTCTGTTAAATCTACAACTGCCATGAAGCTGTACATTTGATCAGCTATGACACCAGCCATTGGATGGTTTGACAGTTTGGTTTAGAGCATAAACAATGGGAGTGTTACATTTACGGCACGTGCCGGGAATGTAACTGGTTTTTAACCTGTTAAATGGATGGGTTTACAGTTACTACCGCTTTAAGTTCCACCTTTGCTACTGCTCCTGGCCTGTTCCTTCTTGTACCCTGTTTGTCATGCTGCTGCCTGACTGTAGCCATTTTGTCTTGCTTTTGCTCTTCCCATGCATCCAGTATCCCGCTGCCTTATTCCCATCCAAGTTTTGTTTTCCCCTTGCTCTTCCCTGCCTTTTGTGTTTCTCAATTGTACATTTGCATGTAAATAGTTTGTTAGGTTTCTGGTTAGGCATTTTGTCACTTAGTTTTGATACTTATGCATTCTCATGTTTATTGCTGACTGTTGGAGTGTAGTTATTGTTCACTGTAAATAAATCTCACTTTGTATATATACATGGCCTGGTCCCAGTTTCCTTGTGTAGCTACATTTATCTGGTCTCCCAGCTGCTGATTCCTGTTACAGAGGTCCGAAAATAAAGAATTCTTTCCTTATCAGACGATCGCTAATTGGTAACCCTTTTCTGAACAATTGCAAAGGTAGGTAATTACCTTAATAATTATTCTGCAATAAATGTCAATGCTTTTTCAATATAGCTTTTTTTAATTTTTAGTCTGTTGGGATATTCTGAAACGAAAAAAATACCCAGTAGTTCTGATTGATGTTGTAATAATGCTAACGTTATGCATAATACATTGTCTTTCTATATTCCACTGTGTCTCAGGATACCGTTGCCTTTAGTCTAGAGGCCAGGGACGTCCTTTCCATTAAGGGTGCACGGGCGCCGCCCCCATCCATGCACGCCGCCCCCCCAATCCATGCGTCTGGCCCTGCCAATCAGGAAGTGGGTCTGAGATTCATCACCCAATTGGCTGAAAGGATAGGCGATCCTATTGGACGCCTAGGAGGAGGGGAGGAGACGCACGACCACCATGACGGAGGAAAGGACACATGAGCCACTGCACGATGCTCACTGCCCGATGTCCGATACTCGATGCCCACTGCCCTTTGTATGATGCCCGATGCCAAGATGGGGTAAGTGCAGAACCGATCGGCAGACAGCGAGTGGTGGTGGGGTGGGGGTTTGAGGTGCCACGGGGGGTGGTTTGCCACTCCCCATAAAAAGACCACCAGCTGCCACTGCTAGAGACTGCATCTTATAATGTCTGTAGTCTTCTTTTGGGAAGGGGAGATGTATGAGAAATGACCCTCCCCAAACAGTATATTGTGCTAAGCCTGTAGGGAAATAAGAGAACCATAACCTTTGCTAAGTGGAGGATTGGGATTGATAATAAAGTTGGCAGTGACTCCACCCAGGACAGGGCTTTGTCTTTCCTTTCCTGGGAAATTAACCAGTAATCAAACCAAAGTAATTGGAAGCAGAAGACCTACTGCAACCTGCACATAACATTACCCAAAGGCATATACTGTAGATGTACACCAGTATATAAATAATAACAGCTTTATATAAGAAAAGATTAATAACAGTACATAAATTCAATGTACAAACAGATATTATCAGCAAAGAGCCCAATAAGAGTCCTGGTGGAATAGTGCACAAATACCCGGATATATATAGTTATTTATAGAGATACTTCCAGATGATGGTTGAAGCAAAGTTCTGTTGCAGGGGCCCCTAAGGATGATGTACATCTGTCTTTGTTGGAGACCCAAAGACAAGATCTGCAGTGATGAGGAGACCCTTCAGCCATTATCCAACCAGTCTGGAAAGCAGTCCTAGTTATCTGGCACTGTGCATGTGAGATAGTAATAGGACAGAGATACCCTGTTTGTCACATAGATTCAGGAATATATTCAAGAAGCTATGGGCAGCTGCAGTGTAATTAGAACATAGTAATACCTGCATAATTGTTGCTTCTGATCTGGTATTAGTAGCATGCACAGGACATCTGGCTGAGACATTTTAGCAATTGTTTCAGGTAGGGTTAAAGCATAGGTCAGTAGCAATCTCATTTTCTAAATACATTTTTGTATCCAATCATTATGTTGAAATCAGGTGGGACCGAGTTAAACTCCCAATCAGTTTCAAGGATTTTATGTCCTTCCTTCCCATATGGTGATAAAAGAAATCTATAAATCAAATCCATAAAGACATTTTCACATAAGGTAGAAACATGTGAAATCATCGCAGCATCCTTCAACTGGAAATAATACCCCTTCATTAGAAAATAATTATTTCTAAAACATTTCAAGAAAACCTTGTGTTGGAAATTTTTGTTTTTTTACATAACAAACAATAACAACTAAAAATAATAAAATTGCATTCAGAACATGCGTATATTGCACTAACGTGTACAAATATGCCCCATCTGATGTCACTCATATATCTGTTAATTTTACCCATTATATTCTTTTACAAAAAATCAAACGTGTCCCTAAAAATGAGAAGATCTTCTCTACATAAATTGCCAAAGATACACTCATGATTCAATTGGCAGACACTTGTTCCATTTTACTATAAACATCAGAAACTGGATTATCTAATAACCCTTTGTACACATATATGCACATTGCCATCAGTCAAATGATTAAACATATTCTATTCATTACAGCCATGATAATGTTCATCCCCTTTATGTCTGCTTTTATTACAATGTCCTTGGGTTTGCCAAGTTACCTTATTGTTACCAATTCCTCTTTTTAAAGAGTATTACCGTATATACTCGCGTATATGCCGAGTTTTTTTACACTGATTTTGTGTCAAAAAACTGATATCCGGCTTATACATGAGTCAACAGTGCCGGTCGAGTGCGAGGGCACATTCCGCGGGCACCGGCAGCTGAGAAGCATTCCAAGGATGCCTTCACGTCCGCTGATGGCCTGCTGGAGGGCGGAACTTCAGCTCAGTCGCACTTGTGACTTGACTGGGCTGAAGGTAAGGGTAGGGGACACAGGCACTTCCTATGAATGGAATAAGGCTGCCGTGTCCTTCTAATATGTAAAAATGTAAAGGAAAAAAAAAACAGTTTGGCAATTCGATTAACTAACCATATTAACCCTTATTGTGTGAACAATAAGGGTTAATATGGTCAGATATTCAAATGACAAAACTGTGTTTTTTTTTTTCTTTGCATTTGACATATGTGAAGAACACAGCAGCCTTATTCAATACATAGGAAGTAAGTATACTGTACTGTAAAAAAAATAAACAGTTGTACATACACACACACACTCCCGATTACATGGCCACTTCCTATGTTAGGGTCCCTAGTCTTTTAGACCCCAAATCTCTTCTAAAGAGGACCTGTCATTAAAAAAATACCGTAATGTCTTTTTGGTACATACAGAAATACGGTAGTTTTAAATGTACACATTTTTTTTGGTATCTATTTTTATTTTTGAAATGTACCAGTGGCTGCTGAGTTTCCCACTTTGGCTTATACGTGAGTCAATAAGTTTTCCCATATTTTTGGGGCAAAAGTAGGGGGTCGGCTTATACACGGGTTGACTTATACATGAGTATATACGGTACTCATTTTTGACCCTGTCTATGGTTGTGCAATCATTTTATCTATGTCCTTAATCACCTTGTTAAAGTATATGTATACCCAAAAATGCATTCTTTAGTTTGCTTGCCATTATTTCTCACTGTATACAGTTTTCTCAAAGTGGTATTGAACCCAAAATCAAAAATGTAATATATTGCAGCTTACCAATCATTAGACGTTAGGATTTTTTCCTTGTGTTTCAGCTGGTGATCTGGCTAGTAACACACCTTCTGTATTAGAGTGCCCCACCTCTGGATGAATGAGAACAGTGGGCACAGCAGAGAGCAGCATGGTCAGTCTAGGGGGAGGGGAGAGTTAGATGTACTAGCACTAGATTTAAATATAATATTAGATTTAAATATACTAACAAATTGAAGTCAAATGCCAGCTAATACTCTTATAATCAGTTTTTTGTTCCTTTTGGGATGAAGGTTTTATACAAATAACTAAAAATGAATCAATGTAAGTTCCCCTGCCAGTGTTAAATGGTTAGCCCCATCCCTATAAACTGATACATCTGGAAGAGAGTTTTTTCTTTTGAAAAACAACAGACTACTGGCTGGATCACCATATGAAAATATAAGAAAGAAAGCCTAAGAAAAAAATGAATGCCACTATAACATGGTATTGGTAAGCTGCAATATAATAAATGTCTGCTTTCGGGTTTAACCACCTGCCGACCACCAACCGCAGGTTGACGGCGACAAGGTGGTTCGTTATCGCAAATTGCCGTCATATGACAACGGCTGCGATAACGCGCACTGTGAGCGCGCGCACTGTGTTCGGGGAGGGCCAGGGAGCGGGTGCAGCGGCTTCGATTGCCGCCGGCTACCCGCGATGGCCCCCCCGGAGTGAAAGAACGGAGGTCCGTGTATGTAAACACGGACCTCCGTTCTGTGAAGGGGGAAGGGCTGTGATCACAGCCTTCCTGTATATGGAGGCTGTGACCACTTCCCTTCCCCAGCTAGGGCAGTCCCCCCACAGTTAGAACACGCCCAGGGAACACAGTTAACCCTTAGAGCGCCCCCTGCAGGTTAACCCCTTCACTGCCAATGGCATTTACACAGTAATCAGTGCATTTTTATAGCACTGATCGCTGTATAAATGCCAATGGTCCCAAAAAAGTGTCAAAATGGTCCGACATGTCCGCTGAAATATCGCAATACTGCTAAAAATCGTAGATCGCCGCCATTACTAGTAAAAAAATAAAAAATAAAAAACCCCAAAAATGCATGCGTAAACGCAGCCACTTTTGCGCAAACCAATCAATAAACGCAGTTTGCGATTTTTTTTAATATGAGGAAGAATATAAATCGGCCAAAAACGGTGAAAAAAAATGTTTTTTTATATTTTTTTTTGGATTTGTATTTTAGCAAAAAGTAAGAAATTTGGGTTTTTTTGCAAAATTGTCGCTCTTCTTTTGTTTATAGCGGCGATCAGAAATGACGCAGCGGTGATCAAATACCACCAAAAGAAAGCTCTGTTTGTGGGAAAAAAAGGAAGCAAATATCGTTTGGGTACAACGTCGCACGACCGCGCAATTTTCAGTTAAAGCGACGCAGTGCCGAATCACAAAAAGGGCTCTGGTCCTAAAGCTGGAAATCCTTCCGGGGCTGAAGTGGTTAATACTGCTTTAAGATCACTTCCTGTTGCAGGCTGACAATGCCAAACCACTGCTTCACAAATGGCAGCAGGTTTCAGCCTGCTATTTACACTCTTTCAGTTGGCTATTAGGCTGCCATTAGGTCTATAATATAGGCACTGCAATGGCCAAATGAAGGAACCCTCACTACAGGCTGACAACATTGCTGCTAATTGTAAAGGAGTAGATTAGCATTGTCAGCCTGCAACAGTCCTTTCACACAGGAACAGACAGCTGCCAGAGTACTTTACCTGTCCAGCAGCTGTTCGCTCTTGGCTGTGCTAGGGGGCAGTGTGGTGCACAATTCAGTATATTGCAAGGCTCCCTCTTTTTTTAACAAACTTTATTTGAAGTGTACAAAACATACACTTCATTCATGGCACTGTACAGCAGCGCAATACGCTGTTGCACAGTGCCATGCAATTTTGTATAGTAAGATGTGTTCTGTGTTTCCTTGCATTGACAAACGTTTTACAATGCAGTAAAACGTCTGTCACTGCATAATGTGTGAATTAGTCCAGAAATTTGTCCCCAGGTAAGAAAACTTTACAGATTCACAAAAAAAAAGTTGCTTACTAAAACCGTACACTGTGAGGCATGATATTAGATAGAGTTGGGGCTTACATACTTTAACCACTTCAGCCCCGGAAGGATTTGCCCCCTTAATGACCAAAGCACTTTTTGCGATACGGCACTGCGTTACTTTAACTGACAATTGCATGGTCGTGCGACGTTGCACCCAAACAATATGGATGTACTTTTTCCCCACAAATAGAGCTTTCTTTTGGTGGTATATGATCACTTATGCGGTTTTTACTTTTGCGCTATAAACAAACAAAGCAACAATTTTGAAAAAAACACTATTTTTTTTTATTTTTTGCTAAAATACATATCCAAAACAAGATTATAAAAAAACTAATTTATTCATCAGTTTAGGCCAATATATATTCCTCTACATATTTTTGGTAAAAAAAAAAAATCGCAATAGGCATATATTCATTGGGTTGCACAAAAGTTATTGCGTCTACAAACTATGGGAATAGATATATGGCATTTTTATTTTATTTTTTTACTAGTAATGGCGATGATCTGCGACATTGCCGCGGACAGATCGGACACTTTCAACATTTTTTTTATTTCAATGATTTTTATTGAAATTTCAAAAAGGAAATACAGAGCGTTAAATCAAATTAACATGAGTATTCATACATAGTTAAACCGTAACCAACAGGTGAGTTTGGCACTTTAAACATTTTTTAGGACCAATGACATTTATACAGCGATCAGAGCTTTAAATAGCCACTGATTACTGTATAAATGTCACTGGCAGGGAAGGGGTTAAACTCTAGGGAGCAATCAAGGGGTTAACTGTGTTCCCGCAGCGTGTTCTAACTGTGTGGGGGGCTGGACTGGCAGGGACATGACAGATCTGACTGTTCCTGATCACTGGGAACAGTAGATCAGTGTAATTTCCCCTGACAGAACGGGGATCTGCCTTGTTTACATAGGCAGATCCCCATTCTGCCTTTGTAGAAGGCGATTGCGGGTCACCGGCGGGCATTGAGTCCGTCCGCCCACACAGCGGGGCACTCCCGACCGCAACTGCACCTGCGCGAGCCAATGTACCATGACGGCGGTTTGTGCAGGAGAGCCAACCTGCCACGGTAAAACAACGGCGGCTGGTCGGCAAGCGGTTAATGAACAAATTATATATTTGTTAGTGTAAACTTAATTTTAGCCATTAAAGTGTATGCCAACCCCAACAATAAACTCCTTTTATTTTCTCGCTTTAGGTCTGTTAAATATTCAATTGTAAACATTTTGCTAGATCTGTTTGACAAGTGAAAAAAAAAAAACAATCTTGTCAGAAATGTGGTGTTTCAAAGAGGCTATTTAGCCCTCCCAGTTCTTTTCTTGAACTATGGAATGATCAGCCTGTATGCAGTAGAGACCTGAGAGTGTGAGTGGTTGAGTAGTTTAGCAAATGACACGTTTTTCTGTACTTGCAGGATCTTTAAAGTAATAAAGTAATAAAGCATGGGGAAATGTGCATGTAATGCAGAGATGTACTGCATATGTTTTTGTTTGATGTTGTCTTGACATACATTTTACTTGTATTCACCCCACAGCAATGGTCAGGGGCACCAGGAAACACTATGTTGGCATTTTGTAAGAAGAATGTAATGGATGTAAATGGGATGAATGTAACATTTCCTGTTATTTAAATAACTTTAAGCAAAGATGAAGTTTTTGCTAACATATCTTGGCCTGGTCTGAAGTTACTTGAGGACACACATGAAAGGGGTGCATGAAAGGCATATCACACATATGGTTCACACCAGGGGACAAGATGATACAAGAAGAGATGCTTTACCAGTGTCTTGGGTCAAGCTAACCAGAGAAGGCAATATTGCCGCTGTTAAGGACTGCAGTACTAGTGTATATGCACTTAAAACAGCCACAGTACAAACAAATGGGAACCACCCCAACCTATAACTGGCCTTTGCAACAAGGAGCACATGGAAGGTAGACGCATGTCAAAAAACAACAAACAAAAATTCCCAGCTCACTTGCCAGCCTACAAAAAACCAAATTGACCCTCTGTAACAGTTCGCATTAAAAACAAGGAGTTTACTCTGCACACATTTGTAAATTTATGCATAGGCTGCAGTGCCCACGTCAAGGCATCCCAGGGTCCTACAGTCCTAACTCTATAATTTTGAGAGTATCCTGAATTGGAACACATCTATATTAATGGATAGATTAAAGGCAAGTATGTCTGTAGGGAGCCCATCTCTCCTTAAAGGTATAGGGATGCACTGGATACTCAGCAATAGCACAATGGCAGTGAAGGTATCCAGTGCATCCCCTTACCAGTTCACCAACAGTACAAACAAATGGCGACCACCCCAATCTATAACTGGCCTTTGCAACAAGGAGCACATGGAATGGGAGAAGCATGTCAAAAAACAACAAACAAAAATTCCCAGCTAACTTATTAGCCAGCCTGAAACAAACTGAATTGACCCTGCCTAACAGTTCACGTGAAAAACAATGGGTTTAGTTTGCACACATTTGCAAATATAGGCATAAACTGCAGCAGCCACATCAAGGCACCCATGTGTACTGCAGTCCTAATTCTATAATTCTGAGTTGGAGTACATATATTTTAATGGATAAATTAAGGGCAGGTATGCCTGGAGGGAGCCTACCTCTCCTTAAATGTATAGGGATGCACTGGACACCCACTATTAGCACAATGGTAGCGAAGGTATCCAGTAGGTCCCCTCACCAATTCACCAACAGTACAAACAAATGGCAAACACCCCAACCTATAATTGGCCTTTGCAGCAAGGAGCTGTCAGAAACCATGAATCAGACCAAGACAGAAGTGCAGTGAAATCAAACTTTATGGGGCGTGGCCTGGCACCAAAGGAGAGGGACGCAGGGAGACAGAGCTCCGGAGCCTACCAACAATATCCCCCACCATCCTGCTACGGATCAACACTTATAGAGGTAACAACTCCTCTTTCAATACCCCTTCACACTCTACTGTGCCCATCTCCTGTCGGTAGTAGCCTGCTTCAGCTCGCAGGCTGCCACATTGCAGGCCTCTAAGGACTGAGCCCAATCCCAAGCACCGGAGGTTGCCCATGGACATTATTTCTCTCCCCAGTAAACCTACCAGCCACCAATATCCACCGCTTACCCGACAAAGCCGAAAAAGCGCTTAAAAATCCAGGAGCCGTACATCCGACCGCGGGGCCAGTACGCGAGTCCCAGGCTTCAACGAGGCCTACACCTTTCACCCGCGGCGGCCAACTTGCTGCACACAAGACACGTAATACAGCAAAAAAATTTTTGCCAAAGCAAGAGAGACATAAGGGCTAGCCAGTTAAATAGCACCACCGCTTGTAAGCTCCTATTTAAACAACTGTAAGACTCTGAGGAACTCCTAACCCAATCAAGGCGGCCATATTGCTACACCCAAGGCCTACCTTACACTGGCAGAACTAGCCCACACAGTAATATAAAACACAAGACCCACAAGCTCAAGCTTAAAAACTACAAACAACCAGACCAACCAATAGACCACACACAGACCAGCACCAATGGACAACAGACCTCATCTGAACGGAGAAGCAAGGTATAATTCTGCGTCCACAGCATTCACAGACCTACCAGATGCAGACCCCATAATCCAAGATAATTCACAACCGCTTCTTTATCCAGAAGACTCCCAACCTTCTAACCCTGCCACAGGCAGCCCAGCCAAAGCCAGGATGAGGATTGATGCACCCTCGGTCCCGGCACCAACGGAAATCGGAGACCCAAACCTCACTAACTCGGAGGTCGATCTTCATACACCAATAGCATCCTTCCCAACCTTGGGACAACCAGTACTTGATACAACAATGAAAGATATGCTAATCTCATTCCAATCTTCGCTAATGGCCAATCTATCGGGCTTATTCTCCAAGTTCAACAACGAGCTACATCACTTAGGTGACACGTATCGAGTTACACATATCGAAAACAAGATGGAAGACTGCACCAATACTATCAACAAATTGGTAGACGCCTATGAAGACTCAAAATCCGACACCACTTGGATCAATGCAAAGCTGGCGGATCTTGAAGACAGATCAAGACGCAATAATATCAAACTTCGGGGAGTCCCCGAAACAATACCCCAGCAAAATCTCCAAAAATACGCCCACGACCTTATCTCCGCCCTAATACCCGGCCTATCTCCGGTCGAAAAGACAATAGACCGCATTCATCGAATACCCAAACCTAAACATCTGGCTGACTCAACCCCCAGAGACGTACTGATGAAAATCCACTTTTTCCCAGTGAAAGAACAACTACTCACAAGAGCAAGACAACGCAACAATCTCCCGGCTCCCTTCGACCAAATACAAATATATGCGGATCTGTCGCAATACACCCTCCAACTAAGAAGGCAACTCAAGTCAGTCACCAAAGCACTGAACAACCACAAAATAACCTACAAATGGCGCTACCCCGCCACACTTCTAATCAACCCCAATGGCACATAACACGTGGTAAGCCACCTACAAGAAGGCCTAAATCTGCTCTACACCTGGAACATCATCCCAGACCCGCCACAAGAAGAGAGAATCCATTCTCCCTCCAATAGATTTCCCCCAGGAGTCCACTCCCACATCAACAAACACAGACCTAACCACTAAGGTCTCTCAAGAGTCCAATCACTTCGCCATATCCTCTGGACTGCCCTTTGAGCGCAGCGCTCAGTCCTAGTTACCTTTTTGAACTCTTTCCTCGAAAGTTTAGCAGCTCAACTTAACATAGCTGCTCGTTTGAACCAGTATCGAGTGATGTTTTGATCTTCTCCTAAAGAATCTCAAGCTGTTTACGTTATATTGTTCTTCTTTTTTTGTTGTTATGTTCTGCACTTCTTCTTCTCACTGCTTCACGTGTCACGTGTAGACACTATTACTAAACCACAATTGACGTGACCTAACCCCATTACTGAGTCTATATTACAGGAAACATCCACAGTCCGCACATGCGAGACGACCCACAACATCCAGAGATCCCAGCACCGTCCTTCGTAAGGACAAAACCAAGACTTCCAGCACCCGGTTTCACAAGTGAAAAGTAAGTGCCAACACCACACATCCTACACCCACAGAATGACCCTCACAGTTCTCTCTTTAAATGCCAGAGGCCTAAATCACCCAGTGAAACGGGCATCCCTCTGGAAAACGGCCCTGAAGCTGCACAGTGACATTTTGTGTGTGCAGGAGACACACTTTAAGATGGACAACCTCCCCCATTGTAAACACAAGTCATTTCCACATATTTTCCAGGCCAACTTTTTCAAAAAACAAAGAGGAGTACTAATCGCAATCAGAGACTCTGTGTCATTCCAGTTGCAACAAAGTATCGCAGACCCCAACGGTCGATATCTTATTATCATATGTACTATCAACTCTAACAAATATACCCTGGCATCTATCTACGCCCCAAACCAGAGACAGATCTCATTCCACAACAAGCTGCTAAAAAAAATAAAACAAGTCCAACAAGGGCACTTACTCATATGTGGAGACTTTAACCTAGTCCCTGCGCACTTAACTCATCAACTAAACCCAAAAGAGCATCACCATCGCTGAATCCACTCCTAAATGCCTACAATCTCTATGATGCTTGGCGCTGCGGCCATGCAGAAGAAAGAGACTATACGTACCTGTCCCCAAGACATAACTCTTACTCGAGAATCGATTTGTTTATTTTAGATAAATGGCTCTTACAAAATGTTCAATCTTCTGTGATCCATGCGGCCACCTGGTCCGACCACGCGCCAATATCCATCACATTACTAGATAAAAAATCGATATCAAACACATACCTATGGCGCACTAACAACTACCTGCTACAGAATCCACAACACGCAAAAACTATATCAAATATGCTAGCAGAGTACTTTCGCTTCAACACAGGCACAGTGGCGGACCCGATGGTTACACGGTGTGTCCATAAAGCTTTTATAAGTGGAGTTCTTATTCAAGCAGGTGCTAAAATGAAGAGAGAGAGGACGCAGCGCTTAGACGCCATAACGGCGGAAATTAACTCACTAGATAACATAAACAAAACAACACCCACACCTGAAACAACAACCAAAATCTTTAACCTTAGACAAGAACTGCGTGACTTGCTACTACAGTCCCACAAAAAATCCCTTCGTAAATTAAAAGCCAACTACTTCACAACGGGAAACAAAGCAGGGAAGGCTATGGCCAGACTAATCAAAGGTAGACGCATAAAATCAAAAATCCAATTCCTATACCACCCAGATTCCAACAGCCGACTAACTAACCCCAAAGACATAGCGGATGCCTTTAGCACGTACTATGGTAATCTCTATAACATCAAAAACGAAAAATCAAATCACCATCCCTCCACCGAGGAAATCAAGTCCTTTCTGGACCACATCACACTCCCCAAACTAACAGAAATCCAACTGTCCAAACTAAACAATCCCTTTAACCAAGCAGAAATCCTCCAAACTATCAACCAGTTACCCAACAATAAAGCTCCAGGACCTGATGGCCTGACAGGAGAATACTATAAAACCTTTCTCCAAATTCTAACTCCTCACCTACACACTATTTTCAACAGCGCTGCCTCCTCATCACTCTTCCCCCCCGAGATGTTAAACGCCACAGTTATTACTCTTCCAAAACCTGGGAAAGACCCGAATACCCCTAAAAACTCCCGCCCCATAGCACTGCTTAACATAGACCTAAAGATTTACGCCAAACTTTTAGCCAACAGATTAAAGACATTCCTACCATCTCTAATAAACAAAGACCAATCAGGATTTATTAAAGGCAGACAAACCTCGGACGCTACTAGAAGATTAATAAATCTCATACACCATGCCGAAAACACAGGAACTCCTTCTCTGCTCCTCTCCCTGGACGCAGAGAAGGCGTTCGACAGAGTCCATTGGAACTATCTCCACTCAGTACTCCATAAGTTCAGCTTCCAAGGACACATTCTCAATGCAATCATGGCACTCTACACATCCCCATCGGCCCAAGTATTCACCTCAGATTGTATATCCAAACCATTTGTCCTAACAAACGGAACGAGACAGGGATGCCCCCTTTCTCCCTTGATCTTCAACCTAACAATTGAACCCCTCGCAGAACACATAAGAACAAACCAACAGATAACAGGCCTCAAAGTCAATATCCAAGAACATAAAATAAGTCTATTCGCGGACGACGTGATCCTCATCTTAACAAACCCAAACACCTCACTAGCTGCAGCACAAAACACACTAAATTGGTTTAGTAAAGTATTGTATTACAAAGTGAATGAAACCAAATCTTCTATCCTAGGATTAGGCATCGATAGCGTACAATCCACCCTACTACAACATCTTTACCCATACTCATGGGCAGAACACAGCATCCCCTACTTGGGAATCCAATTAACAAAATCCATTAAAAACCTATTCCAGGCCAACTATCTCCCATACCGAAATAAACTCCACGCTGACCTACAAAACTTAACAAAATTCGAATTCTCATGGATGGGTAAACTAGCAGCATTTAAAATGATGCATCTCCCTCAACTATTGTACCTCTTTAGGACTATTCCAATACCAATTCCCCCAATCTATTTTAAGTCCCTACAAACGCTCCTGTCCACATTTATATGGCAAGGGAAAAGACCTAGATCTGCTCATGCCAAACTTATCAAACACCGAGCTGCGGGGGGCATGGGATACGTAGACTTCAAAGATTACCATACAGCAACAATTCTTTCACAACTAAAAGAATGGTTTCTCCCCTCCCCTGACACGCACTGGGGCACTATAGAAGCACAGTACACACCCAAAAACACTTTAGAATCTTGGCTAACAAACAAACAGCTAAAGCCAGTCACTCCCTCTTATATCCCCCCCCCCCCC
>BLSH010215035.1:255786-270936 GCA_018402905.1 Glandirana rugosa | reverse complement strand
ACCGAAATAGACTCCACGCTGACCTACAAAACTTAACAAAATTCGAATTCTCATGGATGGGTAAACTAGCAGCATTTAAAATGATGCATCTCCCTCAACTATTGTACCTCTTTAGGACTATTCCAATACCAATTCCCCCAATCTATTTTAAGTCCCTACAAACGCTCCTGTCCACATTTATATGGCAAGGGAAAAGACCTAGATCTGCTCATGCCAAACTTATCAAACACCGAGCTGCGGGGGGCATGGGATACGTAGACTTCAAAGATTACCATACAGCAACAATTCTTTCACAACTAAAAGAATGGTTTCTCCCCTCCCCTGACACGCACTGGGGCACTATAGAAGCACAGTACACACCCAAAAACACTTTAGAATCTTGGCTAACAAACAAACAGCTAAAGCCAGTCACTCCCTCCCCCCCCCCCCCCCCCCCCACGGCGGCATCCCTAACTGCCTGGAGATCCCTAACAGAACAGCCCTCCATGGGAAATGAACTCCACAAAATTAAAACCCCATTACAATCCCTGGAGAACGTTATAGACAACGTATCTTTCACTAACTGGAACAAAAGAGGTATCCACTTCATAGAAGATCTATATACCTCTAACCAGCCCAAATCATTTCCACAATTAATGTCTGAATACTCACTCTCACCCAAAGACTATTACTTGTACTTACGTACCTCACACTGCCTCTCAAAAATCTCCAACTGGGGATGCGAAATCCCTCCTAAAGCATGAACATTCCTCTCTCCTGCATCACCAAACAAGAAGGGAATATTCCAACTCTACGGTATACTCCAACAAAAAACAATCTTCATAAAACATGACGCCATACTTAAATGGGAAACAGATCTAGGTAAAAACTACAAAATAGAGCAGTGGATTCAAGCTTGTAAGACTACAAATAACACGACGAGAAGCACCAAACTATGGGAAACATCCCAAAAACTCCTGTTGAGATGGTACATGACACCGGACAAAATCTCCCGCTTTAAAGGCAAACCCTCAAATAAATGTTGGCGAGAGTGCGGCCAGAAGGGGGACATCCTGCACATTTTCTGGAGTTGTCCCAAACTAGCACTCTTCTGGCAAGAGATAGAAACACTGATTACAAAAATAGCCGGCACACACACCACAGTCTCCCCGGGCCTAGCACTTTTAAACCTTGACTCAGAAAATCTACCCCCTGACACTAAATACTCAATAGTACAACTCCTACTAACAGCCAGACTCACAATTGAAAGACACTGGAAAGACCCCAACCCCCCAAATATATTAGAAACCGTAGAATTAACAAACACTCACTATACCTACGAACTACTACTAGCATCAGCAAATGGGAAAAGGCACCAAACATCTAAAAGATGGGAACCTTGGAAGGACAGAGAATAAGCGCCAGGAGGGGCAAACCGGGAATAGATCCAATATTAAATCCCTTCCTTGACAAGCTGGCGTGGCCCCCCCGCAGGCACAGAATGTTCCCATGTGGGGTGCCTGCAGAGAGAGGTCAGGCCAGCAGACCCTCGGTGAGCCCCACACCTACATAATCAAATATTATCTACATAATCAAATTTTATCTCAATAATACTACTGGACTCAAATACACCATCAGGTAATATTTAAACAAACAATTGTACTATCCCAATGTAATCACAGTTAACATCTACTCTATTACCACGTCAATTTATCTTCCTAATGTTATATATCTATGCAGTGACTTAAACCATGTACGATATTATTGTATTCTCATGAGCCAGGGAATGCCCAGAGGCTCTGTCTTTGTTACTTTTCTACAAAACCAAATAAACACTATTGAAATTAAATCACACTTTATAATGAAAAGTAGTCAAAACATAGCCAGGGTTCAGTAACCAGAGCGGATAGTCAGAGCAAGCCAGTGAAACAGGAGTCCAGAGATCAGCGTGGTCAAACAAACAGCATGCAGAGTCAGGAGTAGAGTCAGCCAAGCAGGGTCTTGAATCCAGGAACCAGAAGGTAACGTAAAACAGGCAAAGTCTTTCACAGGAAAACACAGCAGAGGTTTCTCCAGAGATGTTGACCAAGGTGAAGACATCTGTGATCTGATCCAGGCAGTTTATAACGCAGCAGAGCTGGCTTAACAAGTCAGGATATGGTCATCATGTGAGACAGAGTGGAAGCTGAGAATGGCAATTCCCTGAGGAAGGAGAGCTGAACCCAGCCCTGACAGTACCCCTATGCTGAATGACCCCCCCTCTTCAGGGGGCCACCAGGTTTGAGGGGAAAACATCTATGGAAAGCACGGAGGAGGACAGGAGCATGTACATCCGAGAACGAGACCCAAGAACGCTCCTCCGGACAGTACCCTTTCCAATGAACCAGGTACTGTATGCGCCCATGGAACATATGCAAGGAAATGATAGATTGTATCTCATAGTCCTCTTGGTTATGAAACTTAACAGGATGAGGACGTGGTACCGAGGTAGTGAAGTGGTTGCATAACAAAGGTTTTAACAAGGTGACATGGAATGCATTACACATTTGCATATTAGAAGGCAGGTCTGAAGACTTCCGGTTCCGGCGCCTGATGAGGAAGGAGTAGTGAACGACGACTCCGGTGAAATCAGCTTATAAAGCCGATCCCACACCGATACAGGTGACCCATCCAAACCTGCTCCCTCTCTAAATGTCTGGGAACCCGCAGGCAATGGACAAGTACGTCCTCCACGGCGGATCCGCCGCCGCTCCGGTCCTTCGTTCGGACACAACGATCGCGGACACATTCGTTGCCAATACGACTCCTCCACCTCCAATCTGTCCGCCTCCCAGCATTCTGGAGAATGTTGAAGACCAATACAGCAGGCTAGCCCAGGGTGTGGCGGCCCTCCTCTCTCCCACCATAACAGTGACAGTTGAGAGAGCCATGGCTGCGGGCATAGCACAGATCAGAAAGCTGAGTGACCATACGCAATGCATAGGAGAACTAGAGAACCGCTTGTCAAACGTGGAAGATGAACTGCAGACCTCTCAGGCCAGCGAACAGCAATTCCACCACACGCAGCAATATCTCCTTGACAAGATCGATGACCTCGAAAATCGGTCACAAAAGAACAATCTTAGGATTGTGGGTCTTCCAGAATCTTACAATCCCAGTTCCTTACACGATATTTGCGAGACCCGTATACCCCAAACACTGGGCATCGCCAAAGCTTGCATAGTGGAAAGAGCACACCGCATGGGCGCCCCCTCAAATGATCGACGATCCGCCCGCCAAGTCATTGTGCGTAATCTTAACTATACAGACAGGCTGGCCATAATCAGGTCCTTCAGAAATGCGAAATCCCTCCAAATTGAAGGGCACAAACTCTTAATATTTGCTGACTATTCGCAAGAAACATCTTGTCGACGCAAGGCCTTCCAAGATGTCTGTGCGGCACTGTACCAAAAAGGAATCAAATTCACGCTCTCCTATCCTGCCACTCTGCGGTTCACCGACTCCTCTGGCACCTCTAAGGTGTTCACTCACCCTGAAGAGGCAACAAATTACATTCAAGCTTATCTGCACATCCCTATGGATACTCAATCTCCAGCCCTCAAACACAGCCTCCCGTGGAAATCGTGATCTCCGTAGCCTGAAAAGGATTCTCCAAAAAGAGCCCATTATGGGAACAAACCTGCCCGGGATAACCTGTCTTGAAGCAACCACCTCCGAGATCGGCCTTAAACCTCTGATTTATTTCCTGTGATCTATTGCCTCCCATAACTCCAAGCGTCAACTGCAAGTATATGTTACCATGCGCTTAAATCTGTTGGGACTAATGTAACTAGATCATTTACCTTTGTTGTTTTTTGCTTACGGTTGCAATGTTATGCTTAACGTTCTAGTTTCTTCTCCCTCTCTGTTTAGCACAGCCTTACCGGAGATTCTCCGACGGCCGCTGGAACATACCACCTACGTCCACCCATCACACAGATGAGACTGCAATTCCACTCACACACACCTCTCATTATCCTATCCTGCACTTGGTACCACCTGTAGCATCTCCGGTAACGCTGTTCCTGTGTGAATTGTCCTCATGAGGAAAAAAGTGAAGTCCACACTTCTGTATGTAAGTTTTTTTGTTGTTGCTCCCCTTTCTAGTTGTTTTAGCCACTATTGGAGCAAAAACATCCACTCCACACCTAACTCGAGCTGGCACGCTAGTACTTCCGGCCTAATATATCCCCTTTCTTGCTACCTACAATTGTCACCCCCATCCCCACCAATCCATTTCACTGCCCAGCACACTAACCCACTCCGTACACACCCACCCTGAAGGTTATCTCTTGGAATGTTAAAGGATTGTGGTCCCCCAACAAGTGAATGGCGGTCCTACGTCACCTCCAACGCCTGAAGGCCAACATAGCCTTCCTCCAAGAGACACACCTTGTGACAGCAGACTTCTCTTGGCTGAACAAACTGTGGGTAGGCCAAGTTATCGGCTCATCCACATCCAAAAACAAGGCGGGAGTCATCCTGCTCCTTCACAAAAAGGTCCAATGCAAGATAGTGTCTGAGGACAGGGACGAGGAGGGCAGAATCCTTATCCTTAGACTAAAAGTGAAAACCAAAGAGATAGTTTTCGCAAATGTATATGCTCCCAACTCCCCCACCAACAATTTTTTCCAGAAACTCACAGCACGCCTAGCTCCCTTTCTACATCTTCCAGTTATCTTAGGAGGAGACTTTAATGTAGTAATGAACCCCCAGGAGGACAGAGTGTCAGGATTTCAGAAGCCTCGTGCCTCCCCCCGTGACCCCCCAGCCACCCCCCTACAACAGTTTGCAGAAGCCCTACAGCTCGTTGATATATGGAGACAAGACAACCCAATCGAAAAGCAATATACCTTCTACTCACACCCTCATCATAGCCTGTCCCGAATCGACTATTTCTTTTGCTCACATTCCATTCTTCAGAATGTGTCTGACCCTCAAATTCTGGATATAGCAATCTCCGACCACTCCCCAATTTCCCTTACCCTAGTGGGTCTAGATGCCCCCAACTCGTTTAATACTTGGCGATTTCCTGCCAATTTGGCCAATAACCAAGAACTGATTGCCCTGATCAAAAAGACTTGGACTGATTACTCCACCGCAAATGCAGAACATGCTGATGATCCTAATCTCTTCTGGGAGGCAGGCAAGGCTGCTCTGCGTGGGCAGATTATTGCTTTCAGCGCCGCCTTCAAGAGGAAGATAGCCAAACACTACAAAACAGCTAGCAAGACCCTACGCAAAGCCCAAACCCTTCTAAACTCCCAAAATACCCCTGAGAATAGACAGAGATGGAAAAATGCCAAAAATCACTTCGACCACTGGGCCCTTGCCCATGAACATTATCAACAGGCACAACTGGACCTGCAATACCAGAAATATAGCAACAAAGCTGGGAAACTGTTGTCCCGTTTGTGCAAAGGCAAGTTTACACCTACCCACATCAACGCACTCAAACACCCCAATGTATCCCTGTCCACCTCCCCCAAAGACATAAATAGCATCTTAGAAGCATTCTACACTAAACTCTATGGAGAGGACCCAATCGACGAACACGCGGCACAAGCTTTCCTAGATCAACTTCACCTTCCTCAAATCACCCCCGCTCAACTAAGCTCTCTAAACACCCCGATTTCAGCAGCTGAAGTCAAACATGTTATTAATTCATTATCATCCAATAAGTCCCCGGGTCCAGATGGCTACACAGCAGAATTGTACAAAAATAACTTAGATACTCTCACTCCGTCCTTGATATCTCTTTATCAACGAATACTCAAGGGAGGTGCGTACCCCCCTCGGGTTTTCAAGCTCACATTAAAATAATCCCCAAACAAGGTAAAGACCTGACCGACCCAGGGTCTTACCAGCCCATATCATTACTAAATCTTGACACCAAAATCCTGTCTAGGATCATGGCCAGAAGACTTGCAATAATTATTCCCTCATTGATACATCCCGTGCAAGCAGGTTTCACAATGGGCCGATCCGCCACCTCCAATATCCGCAAAGTTCTTGCGGTGTTGGAATTCGCAAGGACCAACTCATCCAGCGATAACGCCATAATATAGTTAGATGCAGAAAAGGCGTTTGATAATGTAAGTTTTCGCTGGTTGAGTCTTGTTCTACATAAATCCGGCTTCAGAAGGGCCCTTCGTCCACCTCTTTGACGCAATGTATGCAGCCCCCTACTCAAATGTCATTGCAGTAGGAATTAGCTCCAACAAGATCCACTTACACAAAGGTACACGCCAGGGCTGCCCTCTGTCCCCTCTCTTATTTAATCTGGCCATCGAACCCCTCTCTAGACATCTACTCGCCCACTCCAAACTGCACGGCATCAAAATTGGCAATCAGGAAATTCGGTCGGTCTTATTCGCGGATGATATACTAATCTTCTCCGCTAACCCCCAACTAGATATCCTACAAATACAGGCGATCGTCACCAAATTTCGGGCCTATGCGGGTCTCAAAATAAGCTTCAACAAAAGCGAAGTTCTGCCCCTCTTCCACGCCAGATCACCCCAATGGGCAACCAATTCGGTATTTCATGTCACCAACTCCCACATAACGTACCTTGGCATAAAAAGTCCCCCTCTTCAATTTACTAAATATCCCCCCCGTTGTCACACAAATTGTGGGGGAACTGCATAACTGGTCCAACCTTCCACTCTCACTGTTGGGAAGAAGCCATCTATATAAGATGGTTAGCTTCCCTAAACTACTCTATCCCCTTCAAACCATCCCTCTGCTGATGCGCCATAAAGATATCCAGACAATTAACAAGGCCCTCTCCTCCTTCCTATGGTGGAAAAAACGCCCAAGGGTGGCCTTAGCAAAACTATTCCTCCCAAACCATCTAGGAGGGTCCAATCTCCCCAACATACGCAACTACAACCTTACCTGCCTCCTCAGAGTGGGTTTGGACTGGCTGTCGGGGTCCTCTAGATACTAGAACCATGACTTAGAATCCCAGATGGCCGCTCCGCACAGCCTGGCCGCTATCCTCCACTGTAAGCTGCGGGATCTGCCTTCTGCCTTTAAGCAAAACCTGCTAATCAGGGACACTAATCTGGGATGGAGGGAAATTAGAACCAAGCTGGGCCTCCACTCAACCATCTCCCGCTTTCTCCTCCTCAGGGGCCACCCCAAGTGCCCCTTGGCTGATCAACACGGCACATTAACCTCATGGTCTCTCCAAGGTTTACAAACATATGCTCAACTTTTTGACTCCACTACGGGGAAAGTACTTCCCTTCTCCCAGGTTCAAGCAACATTCAATCTCCCCAAAAAGTCACTTTCTCTCCATCCAACAAGCTGTGAGTTTTGCCACTAGCCTCTGCTCTGACAGAATGAAGCGATTTCAGTCCTGAATGAGTGGATAATACACTAAAAATCGGAGACATTTACAAGCCGCTCTCCCTAAGCCTCCGGAAAGCACGACCCCAAGACCCACCTTCACCTTGGTTAAGGCTCTTTCCCGGATAGGCAGACACAGACTTTGCACTAAAGGGCTATAATACTACACGGGCCTTCATAAAAAATGAATTCTGGAGAGAACAGCAGCTCAAAATCTTACATCGGGCTTATATGCCCTATTCAACAATTATGACAACCACATCACCTCTTCAATGCACCTGGTGCTCTGCCTATAAACCATCTCTAAAACACAGATTCTGGGACTGCCCCACTATCTCTACCTTCTGGTCACAAGTGGAAAATCTTGCTAACCTTGTCTCTGACTATGCCCCTTGTAAAGACCCACTCCCGCAGCTCTTCGGTTTCATGGATAACTCTACTCCGACACTGAACAGTTGGAACAAACTCATCCTCAGCAAGCATAGGCACTGGCTTACTTATTGCTTCATGGCAGCAAGAAGAGCCATTCTCCAACAATGGACCTCTAACTCCCCCCCAACATATCCATGGTAAAGACCCAGCTGATGGGTCTCTACCACAAAGAGCTTCTATTCCTTTCATTGAATGGGGGGCAACCCCCGCAACTTCCACAAAACATGGACAGCCTTCACAGCCAAAGTCTGCAGCCCACAGGACCTCTATGTCCTAATTCCAGGACCTCCGGACAATGGGTGACCATGATCCACTACCCTTCTTACACCCACCTATCCCCAAGTCCTACCACCAACACTCTCTCTTCATCGGATCACCTTCCTTGCCCACAATGGGGGTGGCGTCAAGTCTCTGTAGCCTGCTCTCCCCCCTATAGCCGCATAAAAGTGTCGGCATTCAGGACATCCGCCCACCTGAAGGGGTATTTTCCAATCTCCACGTAATGGATCGTTTAACTATCTTCAGCCTCACCTCAACCAGGATGTGATCATAGCCTATCCCCTTTGAGGACGGACTCCTTAGAAACTGTTGGCCGTAGGTGTTTAATCCCCCTTTGTTACACCCTACTGGTTTCTGCTCTAACTCTCGGTGGATGTTCCCTAACGATCAGCTCTGACCAAGTTGCTGACTCGCACACTTATTTCTCAACACATAGGTGTTACGTTTGCTGACCTTTGCTCTTTACTGTACCCTTTGCAATATCCATAGTGGCCCCCCTTCCCCTCCTCTCCCCTCCTCCCACCATCCTCCCCCCCTCTCCAATTTCCATATTGTTAACACCCATTTAACATTTTCAAATATCAATTCTATATTTGTGTATTTGATATATCCAAGTTAACTTTGCTGTACTGAACTAAATGCTTTTTTTAAAAAAAAAAGAAGGCAGGTTTAAAACGTAAGCCACTGGGTTGATCTTGCGGAGAATACAGAAAGGCCCAATAAACCGTGGTGCCAGCTTCATTGAGGGAACATGGAGTCGGAGGTTGCGAGAAGACAGCCAGACCCAACTTGATAAGAAGGCACAGGTAGGTGTCTGTGGTCAGCATGGCGCCTGTACCTATCATTGGCACGTCGCAAAGACTCCTGGACCTGTACCCAAGTAGAACAAAGACCACGGAGATGCTCCTCCAATGCAGGAATTCTCTGAGGAACAAATGAGTCAGGTAACATGGCTGGTTGAAAACCATAATTCGCCATAAATGGAAATAATTGGGAAGCGGTATTGACGGCACTATTGTGAGCAAACTCTGCCCAAGGTAACAGGTCAGACCAGTTGTTATGGTGGTCAGAAATATAGCAATGTAAAAACTGTTCCAAGGACTGGTTGGCTCATTCTGCGGCCCCATTGGACTGCGGGTGATACGCAGAAGGGAAGGAAGATTGAATTCCCAACTGTGCACAAAAGACTCACTAGAACCTGGACACAAACTGGCTATCCCTGATCCGAGACGATCACCTTTTGGAAGTTCAGGTAAGCTAAATATCTCCTGAGCAAAAATGGATGCCAGTTCCTTGGACGTGGGCAACTTCTTAAGTAGAATACAGTGTGCCATCTTTGAGAATCGGTCAACCACCATAGGGATAACTGTCTTACCCTGAGAGTTAGGTAACTCCACAATAAAATCCATAGACAGGTGGGCCCAAGGCCGCTATTCATTGGGTATGAGTTGTAGAAGACCTACTGGAATATGTCATGGTCTTTTGTTCTGAGCACACACAGAACAGGCTGCTACAAAGGCAGCTACATCAGCGAGGAGACTAGGCCACCAGAACTGTTGGGAAATAGCCCAAATGAGTTGATTCTTACCTGGGTGACCAGCAGCCTTGGGAGAATGGTAAGTCTGGAGCACGTCAGTACGGAGACTCTCAGGGGCAGCATCTTGTCACCCAAAGGTGAAGCGAGACTGGTATGAATCGTAGCCAGAATACGATCAGGAGGTATCACAGGAACAGGAACTGACTCCATCTTGGAAGCAGAGAAAAACTGTTGCGACAATGCACTGGCCTTTACATTCTTAGTACCAGGTAAGAAAGAGACTATGTAATTGAAGCTTGACAAGAACAGAGCCCATGGCGCCCTCCTGGGGGGAGGCGTTTAGCCTCAGACAAGAATGTGAGATTCTTATGGTTCAGTCAAAATGAGAACCAGAACAGTGGTATCCTCGAGGAGATGCTTCCATTCTTTAAGGGCTAAAATGATCACTAACAACTCTCTGTCCCCAGTCTCGTAATTGCATTCCACAGGAGACAACTTCTTGGAAAAGTAGCCACAAGGAAGTATAGGGCTCTCGGAGGTGGGAAGTTGGGACAGAAGGGCACCAACTCCAGTCTCAGATGCATCAACCTCAAGGATGAAGGGTAACGTAGGATTCAGATGTGCCAACACAGGAGCAGAAACAAAAGCAGCCTTGAGACTTTCAAAGGCCTTAATGGACTTCTGGTCATATCAGTCAGGGGCTTGACCAGAGACGAGAAGTTACAAATAAAGTTCTGATAATTGGAAAAGCCAAGAAAATGTAGTGGACGTAAACCCATGGGTCGGGGCCACTGTAGAACTACCGATAGCTTCTCTCGGTCCATTGAAAAACCAGCAGTGGAAATGACATAACACAGGAATTTAACCTGTTCACGATGGAACTTGCACTTTTCCAATGTACAATACAGGTTAATATCTCTCAGCCTCTGAAGCACATGGCAGACATTTGTGTGGTGGCTCTCTAGTAGGGATGGGCCCCCGGTTCAAGTTGAAAGTGTTTGACTCAAACATCAGGGGTTTGCCTGTTCAGCACATCCCAAACATTATGGGATGTTCGCGGGAAAGTTGAGCGCCCCATAATGCATAGAATTGTGGGGAAATGCCGCCCGGTGATTGGACAAAGCATGCTTTGTCCAATCACAGTACGCTTTGCTGTGAGAGCAATGATTGGCCAAAGGCAGGGTGCCTTTGGCCAATCACTGCTGAGCGGGCTCAATCCACGCCCACACTATATAAAGCAGCTTGTACAGTGGCTCTATGTAGGGCTGTGTATAACATGGAGACAGAGAGGGAGCTTAGTTAGCGACGTGTAGGCAGTTTAGTGTAGAGAGATATACTAGTACTAGATAGTACGATCTGTATACAGTTAGTGAAGGCATTGTAAAGTATATAGAGTCAGTTCAGGCAGTGAAAGAATATATATGTACCTTCCTAGTGTGTATATTTATTTATTTTTATTTATTTCAGGTACTTCTATAGCGCTGTCAATTTACGCAGTGCTTTACATACAGTATCTCACAAAAGTGAGTACACCCCCTCACAATTTTGTAAATATTTTATTATAACTTTTCATGTGACAACACTGAAGAAATTACACTTTGCTACAATGTAAAGTAGTGAGTGTACAGCTTGTATAACAGTGTAAATATGCTGCTCCCTCAAAATACCTCAACACACAGCCATTAATGTCTAAACTACTAGCAACAAAAATGAGTACATCCCTAAATGAAAATGTCCAAAATGGGCCCAATTTGACATTTTCCCTCCCTGGTGTCATGTGACTCATTCATGTTACAAGGTCTCGGGTGTGAATGGGGAGCAGGTGTGTTAAATTTGATTTTATCACTCTCACTCTCCCATACTGGTCACTGGAAGTTCAACATGGCACCTCATAGCAATGAACTCTCTGAGGATCTGAGAAAAAAAGAATTGTTGCTCTACATAAAGATGGCCTATAAGAAGATTGCCAAGACCCTGAAACTGAGCTGCAGCACAGTGACCAAGACCATACAGTGGTTTAGCGAGGCAGGTCCCACTCAAAACAGGCCTCTCCATGGTCGACCAGAGAAGTTGAGTGCACATGCTCAGTGTCATATCCAGAGGCTGTCTTTGGGAAATAGACTTATGAGTGCTTCCAGCATTGCTGCAGAGGTTGAAGGGGTGGGGGGTCAGCCTCTCATTGCTCAGACCATACGTCACACACTGCATCAAATTGGTCTGCATGGCTGTCATCCCAGAAGGAAGCCTCTTCTAAAGACAATGCAGAAAGTCCGCAAACAGTTTGCTGAAGACAAGCAGACTAAGGATATGGATTACTGGAACCATGTCCTGTGGTCTGATGAGACCAAGATAAACTTGTTTGGTTCAGATGATGTCAAGCGTGTGTGGCAGCAACCAGGTTAGGAGTACAAAGACAAGTGTGTCTTGCATATAGTCAAGCATGGTGGTGGGAGTGTCATGGTCTGGGGCTGCATGAGTGCTGCCGGCACTGGCGAGCTACAGTTCATTGAGGGAACCATGAATGCCAACATGCACAGTGACATATCGAAGAAGAGCATGATCCCTTCCCTTTGGAGACTGGGCCGCAGGGCAGTATTCCTACATGATAACGACCCCAAACACACCTCCAAGATGACCACTGCCTTGCTAAAGAAGAGAAGGTAAAGGTGATGAATGGGCCAACCATGTCTCCAGACCTAAACCCTATTGAGCATCTGTGGGGCATCCTCAAATGGAAGGTGGAGGAGCGCAATGTCTCTAACATCCACCAGCTCCATGATGTTGTCATGGAGGAGTGGAGGAGGACTCCAGTGGCAACCTGTGAAGCTCTGGTGAACTCCACACCCAAGAGGGTTAAGGCAGTGCTGGAAAATAATTGTGGCCACACAAAATATTGACACCTTGAGCTCAATTTTGGCATTATTACTTAGGGGTGTACTCACTTTTGTTGCCAGTTGTTTAGACAATAATGTCTGTGTGTTGAGTTATTTTGAGGGGACAGCAAATTTGCAGTGTCATACAAGCTGTACACTCACTGCTTTACATTGTAGCAAAGTGTAATTTCTTCTGTGTTGTCACATGAAAAGATGTAATAAAATATTTACAAAATTGTGAGGGGTGTACTCACTTTTGTGAGATACTGTGTATATATACAATATATATATATATATATATATATATATATATATATATATATATATATATATATATAAAATACAATGCCTTTAGTGCAGACTATATACAGCTCATTCAGTATATAGTATATAGAGTCCGTTCAGGCAGTGTAAGAAATAAGAATATATATATATATATATATACACAGTATAGTTACAGTGTTCTGCCACCACCAACACTCAAGGCCCAATTTTTCTGCACCTGTTTGACTGGCGCATGTCATTACAATTTTGGAAATAAATTACAACATCAGGGCATGTTCCTGCGCCCAACAAGAGTAATTGTTAGGGGTTACAGTGTTCTGCCACCACCAACAATTTTTCTGCACCTGTTTGACTGGGTCATACCATGCTCTTAAAAGGAGCCTTTTTTTTTTTTGCAAGTGTAATTTTTTTTTTTATATTGCATTTTAGTGTAAATATGAGATCCAAGGTCTTTTTTGGCCCCAGATCTCATATTTAAGAGGTCCTGTCATGCTTTTTTCTATTACAAGGAATGTTTGCAATCATTATAGCACTAGATCTCCTCTGTAACTCAAAACCAGTAACCTGTAGAAATTTTTGAACTTCGCCGATTGAGATTTTTAAGTGCCAAAGTTTGTTGCCATTCCACGTGCAATTTTGAAGCATGATATGTTGGGTATCAATTTACACGGCGTAACATTATCTTTCACAATATAGAAAACAACTAGGCTAACTTTACGGTTGTCTTATTTTTTAATTCAAAAAAGTGAATTTTTCCAAAAAAGTTGCACTTTTAAGACCGATGTGCAAATATGGTGTGACATAAAGTATTGTAATGACCGCCATTCTTTAGGGTGCTAGAAAAAAATATATATAATGTTTGGGGGTTCTTAGTAATTTTCTTTAAAAAAAATGGATTTTAAGTTGTAAACACCAAATCTCAGAAAGAGGCTCTGTCCATTCCGGCCCCGATCAGGGTAAAGAGCCAATGCAACAAATAATAGTAAACACTGCTCTCACCTGTCAGTCTGGCCATGAATGAAAGCAATATATTACATAATAGATCATAGATGGTGTGGGGTGATCACAGTGACAACAGTTCCATAGAGTCCAATAAGATGGAGAAGGATGGTATTGCTGTGAGAGGCTGTGAAGAGCAGGAAGGACTCTATGACATGGAAAGAGAAAATACAGCAGTGCCTCTAAGTGCAATATATCCCAGTTTATTGGAAAATAATTAAAAGTATTATGCACTCACAAGGTTAGCAAAGGTATGCACATGGAATACAATGGGGTCATCCGCTGGACACAGGGTGTGGAGACACGCTTTGGTGGCCGCTTTGCTGGATCCGGGACTAGGTGCACTGGTGGCTTCCAGCGTAACTAGGAGACCGATGCCGACCGCAGAGGAGCGAGCTGCCACAGGACAACCGCGTCACTTCCGAGTCAGCTTCCAGTTTAAATATGTCTTACAGGTCATCCTGGGCCTCAGGCAGGGCCGATCCTGGGCGGGTGCGCGGGGTGCAGTGCACCCAGGCGCCGCAGGGAGGAGGCGCAGAACTGTAAAAGTTCTCCCTTCACTCCTCTTCACTTTTTCAGGGCTGATCACAGCCAGGCAGCTTCTCGGAGGGCGGCGGTTGCTAGATGAGAAGAGCCGCTCTGTCCAGTGTATGACACTCAGAGGAGGAGGGCTCTTCTCATCTAGCAGCCGCCGCCCTCCGGGAAGCTGCCTGGCCCTGCATTTGTCATAAAGAAGATCGCTGTGTGGAGTGTGGACTCTTCCTTCTCCCAGCGTCCCGCCCCTCTCCTCCTAGGTCAGCCCCTCCTCCCTCCTCCCTGCACTCTCCCCGCAGTAAAGATGTTAGGGGAGGGAAACAGAGCACAGTGTTCCTCCCTCCCCCTCCCTTCTGTACTGCAATGAATTATGGGAGATGTAGTCCACAGGAGGGGCGGGATTGCCTTCAAAATGAATGGGCAGAGTGTAATGGCCACAATGAGGAGGTGAGTTCCTGATATAACATTTTTCACTTATGGGTACTCATTAGCTGGCACCAGGGGTAGGCAACCTGGGGCCCTCCAGCTGTTGCAGAACTACAAATCCCATCATGCCTCTGGGAGTAATTGTAACTGCCAGCCTTGCAATGCCTCATGGGAAATGTAGTTCCACAACAGCTGGAGGGCTACTGGTTGCCTACCCCTGGCTGGCACTAATAGACTGCACTGGTAAGGTGGCACTGGTATGCACTGGTAAGGTGGCACTGGTAAGGTGGCACTGGTGAGGTGGCACTGGTGAGGTGGCACTGGTATGCACTGGTAAGGTGGGTCACGTATGGTCACGGTGGAGTGGTCACGGTGGAATGGTCACGTATGGTCACGGTGGAGTGGTCACGG